>PVLC010006036.1:0-72048 GCA_004027655.1 Graphiurus murinus
TGCGGTACTGGGGATTGAACTCAGGGGCATTCTACCTCCGAGCTACACCCCCAGCCCCTTTTTATTCTTTATTTTGAAACAGAGTCTCACTAAGTTGCGGAGTGCCTCACTAGGTAGCTGAGGCTGGCCGCGAACCTGGATCCTCAGGTCTCAGCCTCCCGAATGCTGGGATTACAAGCGTGCGCCACCACGCCCGGCTGGCATATTACATTTCTAAATTATAAGTTAGAAAAGTAGTTTAACCTGACATGGCAATGACTGTCCAGGGAGATGTTTTGTGGGGTTCATATTATTTGACTGAATGAACAGTTTTTCAAAAATATAAAATTTGATCAGATTTGTTTTGATGTAGAGATTAAGTGGGGAAAGATCAGATTTTATTCTGTTTGTAGGAAAGCATTCCATTAAAGTTTCATGGCCAAATGTGTGCTTAGTAGCATTTATGATGTATTGAGTCAAGGTACAACTTTCTGAAGAATACAGAAGCTCTAAAACTAAAAAGAAAAAAAGCCAAGAATCAGAGCACTGGAGAAATCACCTCTTTGGAGAAAACCAACCTTGAGGAGTGTGAGTGTCAAGAGCCTCAAGTGGACTGAGACAAGAGGATCCAGGTTCATGGCCAGCCTCAGCTACTTAGTGAGGCTCTCCACAACTTAGTGAGACCCTGTTTCAAAATGAAGAATAAAAAGTAGGACTGGGGATGTAGCTTGGAGGTAGAATGCCCCTGGGTTCAATCCCAGGGACTTTGAATCTGCTCTGTATCACTGCACCTCTGCTGTAGAGTTCCCAGACGCTCACTGTGAGCATTTTCTCTGATTTTCTGCTCCTTCTCCACATTCAGGGAAGCTCCTCGCCTATTTATTTCTCTTTTACCCCTCACTCCCTTCTTCACCACCCTCTTTTTTCTCCTTATCTCCATGCTCTTGACAAAACCCATCATTCATTAACAACTTTACATGATACTTTATTACTGAAATCACCACACATAAAACCTTACCATGTATCCACTAACACACACACAGAGAAACATTGCTCACGATTGTGAGGCAAGTGAATAAAGAATTTGGGGGCTATTTATAATAGCATACATACTAGATGAATGATCTGACCATTATAACATCATATCTTTACCCTGCTTGGCACTTGGTGGATTAAAAAACAAATGATATACAGACCCAACTCCGTAAGGGACATTTTGGGAGACAGAAGAGAAATCTGAAGGTAGGTCATTCCCTTTTTTGGTGGCCTGCACAGCTGTTCATATCCTCCTCTCAACATCCTTGCCTCCAGGTTCCCCTCAGTCTTGTGACTGTGACTGTCATTCTGTCACCAGGCAGGTACCCTCTTTGGAGTAATCCCTTTCTTGGTTCTTGCTTCCTGCCAGAGGAAGAATCTAAATGGAAAGCACGAATAGGGAAGTATAAGAGGTTTAGTTAGGGAAGTGGGGGCCAGGGTAAAAGAAGACAGTGATAAAAGGGGGGTTACACTCTGAGAAAGAGTTCTGGAATGCTTTCCAAAGTGGGATGAAGACTTTATACTCCAGAGAGAGGGGCTGGGTTGGTCCATTTCTGGGACTGGAAAATGGCCTGAGGTCTTCCATATGGAGAACTTTATTGGGCCTGGAAACTTCCACCTGATGCATATGTACTTGGGAAGGTCCTCGTCTCTTCCGTTCTTGCACCTTAGTCGGTTTTGCCACTTTCGCTGACCTTGGTGGAAACTTTCCCATGAGGGTGTCAGTGAAACCCTCAGGGGGTCAGCCTTCTGATATCCCTGCAGTTTTTTAACCCCGATTCTCTAAGAGCAGCTAGATGGAGAGTCCTACACTTCCACTTATGAGGGCCTGCTAACCTTTCCTTTGGGGGCATCTGATTGTCTCCAGCTTTGCCCGCCTACTCCTTTTTCTCTAGCTACCTAATGGTTCAATCATCCCTCATCAGCAGCATGCTCCTTGCCCCGCCAATATTTTTTTCATTGTGTTAGATTTGCTTTGTACCATATTGGTTTTTACACCCTTGTTGTTACAAAGTCTTGCTGATATTGAGCACAATTCTTGGAACACTCAGGTGTGTGGTAATGTTGAGATGTGGATGAAATGTCCCTAAGACACAAGCATGCAATAGCTGTCTTGTGATGTTGTATGTTAACATATCAGGGCAATTCAATTGGAATAGAGTCAATTTACTCTCCTGGAGCAAAGGCGTTCAACTGGTTGTTTTGGCCCAGCCCCCCAAAACAAGTTGATTGACTAGCTTTTTCTTATTTCTTCCTCCAACAACTTAGTTTATTTACCTTTTTGAAACCTAGGGTTTCTTTAGGACATCTTTTTCTAAGCATAAAGACATCACTAAAAGGAAAGAGACAATCATGAGCATATTTGTTTTAAAGTTACCAACAATAACAAAAACTTTTCATCTTCAGGAGGAAAAAAGATCCAAGTTGTTTTTATGGGAGTGGGAATTGAACCCAGGTACATTTTACGTATGAGCTACACCCCCAGCCTTTTTTATTTTTTGTTTGAAACAGGATCTCACTAAGTTGCTGAGAGTCTTGGTAAATTGCTGAGGCTGGTCTTGAAACTGTGCTCCTCTTGTCTCAACTTCCCAAGTATTGAGATTACAGACATGCACCACAATACCTGGCACAACACTCATTTTAAAAAAGTAAAATTAAGCCAGGCATGGTGGCACATGCTTGTAATACCAGTACTTGGGAGACTAAGACCAGAGAATCCAGTTTCATGGCCAGCCTCAGCTACTCAGTGAGGCCCTCGGCAACTTAGTGAGACCTTGTTTTACTTTTTTTATTTTTATTTTTTTGTGGTACTAGGGATTGAACTCAGGGGCATTCTACCTCCCAGCTATACCCCCAGCCCTATTTTTTATTCTTTATTTTGAAACAGTGTGAGCTACCACGCCCGGCTTGAGACCTTGTTTTAAAATAAAGAATAAAAAATAGGACTGGGGGTGTAGCTTGGAGGTAGAATGCCCTTGGGTTCAATCCCCAGTACTGCAAAAAAAAAAAGGAAAATTTAAAAAATAAGAAATACAATGTTAAATTTAGCCTGTAAATGTAAATCTAAAGTGAACACAGCACTATATATAGGATATTGTCCTTTCAGTAGTATTCCAAGTAGGAAAAGATTGACAGCAACCTATATTATGATGGGTGTGTATGTATATTAGACCTATGTAATTTAACATGTAGATGTTGAAAATGAGATTTTCAAGGAGTGCAACATGACATAAAATGTATGTAGTGATCAGGAAGAAAATTCAGGATATCAAATTTTATATGTAACAATTCCCAAAGTTTAAATGCATATGAATAAAATAAAATCATAAATATATAGAAGAAATTGGAATGAAACCTATCAAAATAGTGTCTAGATTTGGGTAGTAGGGTTCCAGGTAATTTTTATATTATTTTCATACTTTTTCATGTTTTTCTAAATTTTCTATAATTACAAATGTTAATTTAAAAATCCAGATAACATATTTTATCTACCTCTGCAATCTCCACCAACTTCATTAAATTATGTCAAGTAACCTGACAAGCATCAATATTTCCTTTGCTAAATATTCGCTTTCACATTTTTCCTTTACCTGCTCCTGCTGCCTTATGACCCCCCTCCTGCCGCCTTTGCCTTGCTGTCTATCCTGCCAGGGGCCCTGTACACTGTAGAAACCTGCATGTCAGTACAGTGTTGATGACTGAGTGTAAGTATTGATGATCATCGTGTCTTAGGGAGGGAGTTTAAAAAACAGGGGCTGAGAAAGGGCTTCTGATGGATGTGATTTCTGAAGGGAGCAAGGTTTAGGAAAAATCTGAAAGGAAGTCAATCAAGCTGGGCCATGAAGGAGGGAGAGTCAAGGAAGGACATGGTCTCAGGTCACGTGCAGCCTTGGAGAATAGAGCACATATCACACCATGGAGGAGTTTACTTTGAGTGTTATGTGGTCAGGCTACCCCCAAACCAGCCAATCTATGGCTACTTGGGAGGGTGGGGGAAACGGTGGCCCTGTAACTTCCCCAGCAGGTAACTCCCATCAGAAAAGGGCAACTAGCAAGAACTCAAAACACCTGAGGGGCAGATGCACCCACCACCTGACAAAGGAAGTCTGAAAGAGCACCAATGATGTTTACTTCCCCTGGTGATGATGGAAAAGAGGAAGAGAGAGAAATGGAAGAGGAAGAGAGAATTTCAAATAACTCCAAGTGCTCTTTAAACAGGCACACATTGGCCGGGCGTGGTGGCGCACGCTTGTAATCCTAGCATTCGGGAGGCTGAGACCGGAGGATCCGGGTTCGCAGCCAGCCTCAGCTACCTAGTGAGGCCCTCCACAACTTAGCGAGACCCGGTTTCAAAATAAAGAATAAAAAATGGGGCTGGGGGTGTAGCTCGGAGGTAGAATGCCCCTGAGTTCAATCCCCAGTACCACAAAAAAAAAAAAAAAAAAAAAGGCACACATTGGCCAGGTGTAGTGTCACATGCCTGCAATCAGAGTACTTAGGAGGCTGAGACAAGAGTATCACAGGTTCAAGACCAGCCTCAGCAACCTAGGGAACCCTCAGCAACCTAAAGATACCCTGTTTCAAGACAATAAAATAAAATAAAATAGCTGGAAGTAGAGCTTGGAGGTAAAATGCCTCTGGATTCAATCCCCAGTATCACAAAAAATTAAAAAGCACACATTATAAGCAATGTGCTCATCCCAACTTGGAAGAATACTGATTCAGGCTAACACAGCTGCAAAGTTCTGGTAGAGTAGGATACCGCAAGTAGATTGGAATCAGATGAAGGCATTTAAAGTTTTCAAAAAGATGTTTAACATAGGAGCTTAGATTCCCGCTCAGATGAACCCTCTGTTTGCTCTGAACTCCCAAGAGAGTTTGAACAGCAGGTATACTTAACTCATTCTAACACTAATACTTTTTCCATGCAATTGTGAGCCTTAAAAAGCAGCTGCTAAGATTCCCTGGAGGTAATTTAATTTTGGAATCAGTAAAAAGGACTCCCTGGTCCAGTAGTACAAATTACTGAGACACTCAGGGAAAAGAGGACCTGTAAACTATGCTATAAAAACCTCCACCCTTCCTAGCTTTGATTTCTTGGTGTTGCCAACAAATATGATATACTCCCCCAAATATTCCTCTTCTTTCAGTCAAGCTGTGCAGGCAGAGCTGTAAGGGATCATAGAAGCAGCTACCCGAGAGCAGAATGATTTAGGACATGGCCAAATTATTTCAGTTCTTCTTAAGACCTAGGTCTGCCGGTTTAAAATCTGCTGTCACTCAGGCAAAGAAGTCAATGGATTCCATTCTTGAATTTTAAGCAGATCAGAAACTCTACTTTTCAACACAATCTGACCATATTGTATAGATCCAACAAAACGTGTGTTTCTCTAATGCCCCTACAATTCAAAAAGGCTAAGCCTTAAAGTAGAAAGTTAAAACATTGAGAGGTAGTGTAGAGGAAGAAAAAAATTAGAAATGCTAGAAAAAAGAAGTGGAAAAGACAAGGCATGTGAAAAACATCTTTCTCTTTAGTAAGCAATTTGTTTCCTAACTTTTTTTGTGGCTCCAGTGATAGTCTTCAGGAAACTTGGTGATGTCATTTCCTCTCAATTGGCCAGTTACATAAAGGCTGGAAAAGAGCCAAGTAAAACAGCCCTCAAACAGATGGCCATGTGTGTAAATGCCAGAAAGTGAGAACGGCCATTTGCAGTTATTATTTTTTTTTTTTTTACCCCACACATGGTATAATGTTTATTTTACAGCCTTTCTTATGGACTTATGTGGATCATTCTTGTCATTTTTCTAGGGGCAAAAAAATCCCAAAGGAAGCGTCATAAAGTACAAAAGTCAACTCATTAAATAACAAAAAATAAGGTATCACACAGAAATGAGCGTCCTTGAGAGAATCTAACTATCAAAGAGTGGTCCATACAGTGTTATTCATGTGATCAAATATTCTAGGGAAAAAGTATCTACAACCATCAGAAAATTTTAAACAAGGGCTAAATGAGTGCTGTGTGTATGTGTGCCTTTACCAGCTTGTACCTCATTAAGGTGTATGATTACAATGCACCAAATGAATCAACATTACGATCCTAAAGAAGCTAGGAATGGAATGCCCACATGGCTTTACCCACTCCCCCACCTCAAATGGCACACTTTGCTTTTATTTCTTCAAAGCAGGTTTAAATGTAGCTCCAGAGTTCCTTCACAGCACTGACCTACATATTCCCCTGTTCCAAGTACATACTGAGGCCATCAAGAGAAGTTTACACTTTTGTAACTGTGAAGAATCTCAGTTATGCATAATAAAACACAGCAAGGAGTTTGGATTTTCAACTTCAAAAACTAAGTTCTGCTCTTGTCTGCAATCACTGGTAAAAGCATTTCCTTACTTTTCTCTAATGAAAATGGTGTTCTTTTAATAAATAGTACAGTAAATGTTATGCGGGTTCAAAGAAAAGTAAATCCTTTACAAATTCCGTCGATTAGCTTCCTTTGATGTTTCAATATTTCAATTCAATAAGGATATATGAATTTCCAAAAATGCTATCCTCTTAAATATAGGTGGCATAGGGATCAGCAGAGGTAGAAAAAATTAGGGTAAAATAATTGTGTCCTTCTGATTATTTTCTTTGTGAAAATGTTACTTTATTTTTCATGCCATTGAATTTAATATCTTTCATCCATCAAGTTTTCAAAGTATGTGGCTATACAATATAATCTCCATTTATATAGAGAGTAAAATATCACTAATTTGTTTGTTTACAAACAGTGATTAATTAATAATAATGGGCCAAGGGCTGTGTTAGAAATGGCTGTAGGATGATTTACTAAAACAAGCCATATTTTATACACCTTTTAAATATTATTTTTATAGGTTTTTTTTTTTCAACCATTCTACCTAATTGTGTGCTATTCTAACTCTTAGATCCCAGGAAAATATTTGGAATTGTGCTATTTCCCATGAGATTTCTATACCTCCTGGGTCAAGGAAGGACAGTTTTACAGACCCTGTTACCTTTAGGTAGGATTGTATCCTCAAAAGGTTTTTGTGCTTATTTTGGATCCTGCTGCCTGAACTCCACCAAGCAGGGTAATAAGTTCCATATGCCCATTTTTTTGAAGAACACATTTTCAAAGCAGCAAATGTTTTGACGGATTGGCTCGTGGAGAGCCCAAATACTGTTATACACATCGTTTAGCATTTCACAAGGCCCCTACTGTTAAATTCTGGGAACAGGGCCAGGGTAACCTACCTACGGGTGCTCTAAGTAATGTTAAAATATTGAGAATTCTTAACCCTCATGCTTCACTAAGACATAGTTGGAATGTGAGGATTTCTTTGCTGCCATGGAACTGTGTAATTGTGTGTGTGAGTGCATGTGTGCGTGCATGCACACAGTTGAGTAAAAGAAAGACACAGGCACTTAGAGTCAATAAATTAACAATAACACACAAACAAAGACACACACACACACACACACACACACACACACACACAAACATACACACACACATAAAACACCCTCAAAGGTAAAGCTTTCTAAATGTTTGAGCTTTTAAAATTGAATTCTTTTTCTTTTTTTTTTTTTTTTTTTTTTTTGTCCTGGTACTGGGGATTGAATCCAGGGGCATTCTACCTCGGAGTTATACCACCAGCCCTTTTTATTTTTAGTTTTGAAACAAGGTCTCACTAGGTTGATGAGAATCTCACTAAATTGCTGAGGTTAGCCTCGAAATTGCAATTGTCCTGTCTCAACCTCAGAAACACTGGGATCATAGGCATGTGCCACCATACTTGGCTGTAATTGTTGAATTCTCATCATAAAAATATGCTGGAAAAGCAATGGAAACTGAGATACAACAGGGCTTAACAATAGGCTTTAATCCTGCTGTCTCCAGATAAAGAATTTCATGAAGTCTCTTTACTTGCCTAATTTTGCCATCCTGTGTAACTTATATGAATAAGCATTCTCTAGCGAAGTGCTTTCCAAATTTGCTTAAACATAAGATTTACCTGGGATACCTCTTTCTTCCCCACTTCCACCCCAGGATATTGACTCAGTAGATTTGGGGCTAGGCTTTGGAATTTTTGTTCTTAAGAATTATATCAAGGGTTTCTCAGGACCTAATATGAAAACTTGGCAATCTTAGAAAACAGCTGAAAATTAACACTACATTTGTATGCAACCACCAAATCTATTATTCCTATGTTTCTTTTAACTTATTGGCTCTGATTTACTTTCATACACACAATCCTTTTATTAAAATCGTATTTATATTTCTGCATCTGATATTTCTTATTGTTTCAATATCTACTTAAGGAAAATATTACATATATATATATATATATATATATATCAATCTGAGTGTTCAAAAGTGAAGCATGTTTAAATTATTATTCATGGTGAGAAAAGATTCACCAAGACGACATATTTCCTTACAGATGTAGTTTATTAGGAAAGATGTGCAAAGAACTTAAAATATTAAGAATTATTGCTAACTGAAGACTAACAGAATTCGATGGTCTCTGATAATATAAAAATGACAATAGACACACTTACTTGATTTATTAAGTATGGAAAAGATATGGAGTATAGCAAGGAATGCAGTAGATGCCTATATAGAAATCACAGTTACACTCTTCAGAATATTGAGATTATGGGAATATAATCTTCTCTGAACTGTCAGAATTCTTTTTGCTCATCTGTTAAAAGATTCACTTCCTAGAGCTGATTTGAGATAGAAGCATATATCTATGCAAAGTCTTCCATGTAGTAGGTGACCATAAAATTATTCAGTTTATTGTCATTATTAACATGATTATTATGGAGGGGGGTACTGAGGATTGCGTCCAGGGACATTCTATCTGAGCTACACCCCCAGCCCTTTTGTATTATCTGTTTTGTCTTGCTAAATTGCTAAGGCTCCCCTCAAACCTGAAATCCCAACAAGTACCAGGATTACAGTCCTACACCACCATACCTGGCTTGATATGATTATTATTATTTTTTTTTTCTCCGTACTGGGGATGGAACCCAGGGACATTCTACCTCCGAGCTACAGCCCCAGCCCTATTTTTTATTCTTTATTTTGAAACAGGGTCTCACTAAGTTGTGAAGTGCTTCACTAGGTAGCTGAGGCTGGCTGCGAACCCGGATCTTCTGGTCTCAGCCTCCCAAATGCTGGGATTACAAGTGTGTGCCACCACGCTCTGATGATGATGATGATTATTATTATTATTATTATTATTATTGAAATATTAGTCAATGATATACTATTTGTCAGGCATGTACACAATAGTACAAGTCCCGTGATCTATGGAGAACCTAATAGGGTGGGCAAAAAGTAAGTAAATACCATGCATAAATATAAAATAATTTCAAATATAACTGAATGCTAGGGAGAAAATAAAACAGAATGAAGGTGCTGGGTTAATGAGAAGAAGAAGACAACATTATCAGAGATGGCTGGAGAGAGGTGACATGATACTCTCCTGAGACTGAAGGATGAACAGGGAGCTGTGGTTCAAGGTCCCAGGAAAGCTTTGGAGCAGAGGTGGACCTGTGATGTTGTGTCCAAGAAATTGATGGAAGGCTTGAGTGGAAGAATGGTGAAGTGGGTTGAGATGAAACAGGAAGTAGGCAAGGTTCCGAAGCACACTTCCCTATTTGATTGTTACTTTTCTAAACTTGAGACCAACATATTTGTATTTTAAAATATTGCAAATACATTATTTTCATTTGAGGGTGGGGATAGGGGAAGTACTTTTAAGTTATATTTTCTTTGGTTTGGTTTAGTTTCTTAAGGCTTGTGTCCAGGGTGAAAAATTTTTGTGGTTGGCATCTATTCTGACTGGTAGGAGCCCATGTCCTATACTTTGTTATATATTTTGAAAATCATAGTTTGTATATGGTATTTTAATTTTGACTAGGAAAAATACAGATGTATTTTTTAGATGTGAAACAATGAATATATCCAATAACTCTTCAGAGAGGAGTGAAATCATAAAATTTTTCTTTTAAAATTTCATGCTCAGTTTTCCCCAAGAAGTTATGCTGGATTATTGATGACTGTTGAGCTTTCTAGCTAATCCCAAGGTTGACGTTGTTGTTGTTGGTGTATGTATGTGTGTGTGTGTGTGTGTGTGTGCGCGCACACTCGTGCGCAGTGTATGCGGTGCTGGGGATTGAACCCAGGGGTATTCCTCAGCACTTCAACTCCAGGTCTATTTCATTTTTTATTGGAAACATGGTCTCAACAAGTTACCGAGAACCTCCTAAATTGCTGAGGCAGGCTTCAAGCCTGCAATCTTCCAGTCTCAGCCTCCCAAATACTGGGATTACAGGCAGGCACCACCATGCCTGACTCAAGCTTTTAAGTCATTATCTGCTCAAGTGCAAAGACATTGAGATCTATCATGAGTAATGTTGCTTTCTGATGTAATGAATAGTAACACATATATTCTAATCTTATGAATCTTTTCTATAGATTTCTATAAATGAGGATCAGTAGATAGCAAAATTAGCTACTGTGCCATTTTAAGTAAAAATGGGGGGGATATTCATAGAAATATGAAAGCTCAGGGTTGGAGAATGCCATTGAAGTTTACTAGCTATGACCATCATTGTAGAGATGAAGAAAATCAAATTCAAAGACACATGTCACTTTGATCAAAGACATGTGAATCTAACTATAATTCAAATTACCTAATTCAGCCAGTGTGGTGGCACATACTTGCAATCCCAGTACTTGGGAGGCTGAGACAGGAGGATCACAGGTTCATGGCCAGCCTCAGCTACTTAGTGAGGCCTTCCACAATTTAGTGAGACCTTCTTTCAAAATAAAGAATAAAGAATAGCTTAGAGGTAGAATTCCCTGAGTTCAATCCCCAACACCACACACAGAAAAATTACCTAATTTTCTGGTTTTTACTCTTTCTATACATAAACACACAGAGACAAGTGTTTACTATGTATGAAGGAAACTGAATTCTCATGGGAACTTAAAGGAAAGTTAATTAAGACATTCATTCAATCATCATTGTATGCATATATTTCATAGAGCATTTATCAATTACCAAATAATCTTTATTGAACCAAGCTTCCAATAGCAGGGGCTTCATAGTCAATACATCTTCGTATTTTAGTAGTCCTAAAATTTTAAAAATAAAGACTAAACTTGTGTGCTCCAATTTGTGAAGACTTGCAGAGACTTAAGGTATACATGAGTACAGATCTCCATTCTTAGGTTGTGAATAGACCCCTAGACCCATTTATTTTTAAAACTGTAAAAAGCAATATCAATCACATAGGAATGTCTCTCATAAGGTTACAGACAAAGGACATTATACTAACTTAAAGAGGAGCATGGAAACTCAAAACCGAGACCCCTAATTTTTTCTTTCCAAATAGAGATACCTACTTTTGAAGTACAGTAGGGATTGATGCTCAGTTTGGTGTTATGATTCTCTAGGATCCAGGATTTATGATACGCAATGCTCAACAGTGATTAGAGTGACATGGAAACCCAGGGTGTTCCTTATCAGTTTGTGAGCATCTGCTGTTAGGCATTAGACTTTGTCTCTATCTCACAGGTGTAGTAGATGGCAGGCAGTAATTTTAGAAACAGTACAAACACATTAAGGTGCATAGCATAGGGAAGAGAGGGAAGGAATCGTGTGTTTGTATATGACTGTGTGTGTGTGTGTGTGTGTGTGTGTGTGTGTGTGTGTGTGTATGTGTGAGTTGCAGGGGATTGAACCTAGGGATTTGTACATGCTAGGCAAGCACTCTACTACTGAGCTGTATTTCAAGTCTTTTTATTTTTTATTTTAAAACAGGGTCTTGCCAAGTTGCCCAGGCTGGTCACAAACTTTTAATACCTGATCCTCCTGCCTTAGCTATTGAGTCTTCTTTTTTTTTTTTTTTTTGCGGTACTGGGGATTGAACTCAGGGGCGTTCTACCTCCGAGCTACACCCCCAGCCCTATTTTTTTATTCTTTATTTTGAAACCGAATCTCACTAAGTTGCAGAGTGCCTCACTAGGTAGCTGAGGCTAGCCGCGAACCCGGATCCTCCGGTCTCAGCCTCCCGAATGCTGGGATTACAAGCGTGCGCCACCACGCCCGGCTGCTATTGAGTCTTCTAATACCCTTCAAAGAGTCTTTTTTCTTTTTCTTTCTTTTTTTTTTTTTTTTTTTTTTTTGCGGTACTGGGGATTGAACTCAGGGGCATTCTACCTCCGATCTATACCCCCAGCCCTATTTTTTAATTCTTTATTTTGAAACCGGGTCTCACTAAGTTGCCGAGTGCCTCACTAGGTAGCTGAGGCTGGCCTCGAACCCGGATCCTCCGGTCTCAGCCTCCCGAATGCTGGGATTACAAGCGTGCGCCACCACGCCCGGCTTTTTTTCTTTTTCTTTTTCTTTTTCTTTTCAGCTGTACTAAAGATTGAACCCAATGGTCACAGAGCTATATCCTTGGAACTTTTTATTTTTATTTAATTTTGAGACATGGTCTCACTACATTACCCAGCAGGCTGGGCTTGCACTTAAAATCCTTTTTCCTCAGACTCATGAGTAGTTAGGATTTCACGCATGTACCACCATGCCCAGCCATCAAAGAACCTTGAGTATATAATCCAATTCTATGCCCAATGAGGACATCCAATATGCATTCAATAGTGACTTTCTAAATGAATATTAAGCAGAAGTAGTCCTGTTATTACACCAATAGGATCCTTAGATAGTATTAATCATTGACTTAATATTTATTGGGCATTTAACATGGGCCACATACGTGTGTCAAGCCTGTATAGGCACTTTCTATTTGGTTCTCATACACATCGATGAGGTAAGTTTTATTGTCTTGCTTACAATGAAGACACTGAAGCTGAAAGCCATATTTTCCCTGAATTCACATGTGAGTGGTAACACTGTTCATGAAGTTCAACTGGAGCAAAGTTTGCATCTTTGGCATCACCTCTTAGTGTCCAGTTTTCTCTTCACGAGTTAGATACAGACTTTTGCAACACAATTATTGTTCCAGGGAACTTAGAATATGGAGGCATATTGTATAGCAATGTATGAAAGACCAGTATTTCACAGTGAACATCAATTTCATAGTTCCCCATGCAACGTGGTGAAATGTCTCTGCCTCAAGCATTCTCATTCTCCTCAAAACATTGGTGCTATGAATCCTTCAACCAGGACTTTATCTGAAACTTCCCTCAGTTGATTTGTGTGTTCAGTTTCAGCCACTTTTGGGAGATTACTTCCATAATACCTGATCCAAATTTCAATAGTGATAAAAATCTCTTCATACTTAGTGCCCATCGTGAGCCCAGCATCATTTCACTGAATCGTCACAACAACCCTGCCAGTAAGGTACTATTGTTCTTCTTTGCTGGGGATGAAGGAATTGAGGCTTAGTGAGGTTAAGTCATTTGACCAGGGACACAAAATTAGTAAATAATGAAACCAGGTCTCAACTTTACTCCCAACCCACAAGGCATACTCTAAAGCCTGGTATTCAAAGTAAGTGTGGTCCCTGTACCAGTAGCCTCATTGACATAATCTGAGAGCTTGCTAGAAATGCACCTTCACAGGCCCCACCCCAGATAGATATATCAATGCAAGTCTGCATTTTAACTAGCAATATGCAGGTGATGAGCAAGCACATTGTAGTCAGAGAGTTGCTGCTTAAAATGATTCCCCTTCCTTCCTTCCTTCCTTCCTTCCTTCCTTCCTTCCTTCCTTCCTTCCTTCCTTCCTTCCTTCTTTCCTTTTCTTTCCAGTACTAAGGGTTGAACCCAGGGACACCCTACCATTGAGTTACACTTTAGCCCTCTTTATTTTGAAATAGAGTCTCACTCAGTTACCAAGCACTGGCCTTGAACTTGCAATCCTCATGCCTAGGCCTCCTGAATCACTGGGCTTACATCTGTGTGCCACCGTACTCACCTTCAATGGTATTCCTGACTGGAGTAAGGGTGGCCAACTGTCCCAGGTCACTCAGGACTGAGGGTGTTCAGGACATGGAGCGTTCAGTGTGAAAACCAGACAAGTTCCAGGCAGACCAAGACAAGTTGGTCACCCTAACTCTAGGGCTCATTCATGGGACCCTGTTCGCAGGGATCTCTATTTTCTCCTTTCATGGAGCACATCTTTTGCTAGCTTCCAAACTGGCCTCTGGTGAGTGGAGCTTGTTAATGTATCTTCAGAGACAGTTACTAACACTGTCAATGTAGACAGGGAACATCACTGAGGAAAGATAGGTCCTAAGTTCCCAAATCCCTGGGAGTTATCAATGCCCATGTCTGGGATCTGGAAACTTAGCAGTGGACCTACCAATGACAGGAAGGGTTCTCTTCCCTTTCACCAAGATCCCTCACTCCATTGCAACTCCAAATCAACATATTATAATTGCAAATAGGAACACTCACATGAACTGTCTTGTGAGTTCATTCATTCAGTTCTTAAATCTGTTTTTCTAAAGTTTTAGTAAAATCTAGACATGAATAAAACCCTCATTATTTTAATATTAATGATTTCCATAAGGGAGAATGTAATCCATGTGTGTATAATTCATTCAAGCATCATCTTGTTATTGCATTGTAGAAAACACTAAATTTTAAACCATTGCTACAGATTTTGTCTCATAAAGAAAAAATGGTAGACTTTTTTAACCTAAACCATATTCCAAAGGAAGAAGCTCATTTTTAGCAAGCATAGTATATATGTTCTATAAGTGAGTACTAGAATGTTTCTTTTTCTCAAGGGAAACTTTTTCCTATTTTACACAATCATATTTATTCACAGAAAACAGAAATTTTTGGTGTATGGAGCAAAATGATTTTTTTTGTTTGGCTTTAATTTACTTTGTCTGTAATAATAAGACTTAACATTATCATAAATTGATAATATCCCTTGAGAGAGTACTAAACTCAATAGCCAAAACTCAATTTCCCAGTAAATCTTGTTATTTCTCCTCTATAATTTTGAACCAATTGTGTAGATCCTTATTTGACAATACCACTACCTGTGATTTTATCACTATTTATTTTAGTCTAATATCTTGTCTCTCAACCATACTAAGTAATTTTCATACCAACACTGTCATTCATTCATTTATTCACCATTTATTGAGTACTAATGATGTCTTAGGTCTTGTATAGAATGCAATTGAAATGCCACTGGTACCTTAAGTAACTAGTAGTACCGTCTTTGGGAAAAAAACTTGAATCAAAAAGCATATTATAATATAGAAAGTTTTAACAGTCATTACAGATGCCCATGAAAATAACTTAGAAATTCAATAGCCTGACAATTTCTTCTGATTGGCAGGGCCAGAGAAGAATATTAGAGAAAAGGATCATCATTTGAATTGATCCCCTTCAGAGATTTTTTTTTTTTTTGCAGTACTGGGGATTGAACCCAGGGACATTCTACCTCTGAGCTACACCCCCAGCCCTATTTTTTACTCTTTATTTTGAAACAGGGTCTCACTAAGTTGCAGAGAGCCTCACTAAGCAGCTGAGGCTGGCCGCGAACCTGCGATCTTCCTGTCTCAGCCTCCCAAGTGCTGGGATTATAAGCATGAGCTACCACATCTGGCTATCTTCAGAGATTTATAGAGAGAGAAAGCACACCACACACAAAATCCTAGAGTAGGAAAAAACATGAAATGTGAATGGAATAAAACACGTCTTATTGGACTGGAGTGTATGAAGAAGGGCTAGGAGAGATAAGGAATGTGGTCATGTAGTTTGGGATGCAATTCAACAAAGCACAGGAAATCATTGAAGGTTCTGAACAGAAAGTTGCCATAGTCTGGCAAAAGGGTGTTCACCAGCAGGAAGGACTGGAGTGGGATGGCCAGCCAGCCATGAGGAATTTATCTGGAGACATTAAAATAGAATGGGAGATTTAATGAAACCTACATTCAAATCTCCATCTCCCATTCTGAGCCATGGGCTTTTTTTTGTTGTTCCCAGATACCTTTACTATTTGACACATTCATCTTGACTCTCAGCAGCTTAGAAAAAATCATCTTTGATTTTGTTTTGTTTCACCAAAATGCTTTAAAATGATAGGGAACAAAGTACGCAGAAGGGAAGGTTTAACAGAATACATGAGATCAACTATTCTTTTAAAAAATAGTAACTTTCATTTGTTAAGGTCATAATGTGTTGCATTCAGTGGTCTGGGTGTTTTCCAAATAGCCTCATGAGAGAGGAAGGCATTATTTTTATTTTACAGCTGGGAAATGGTGACTTAGAGATGGTGATTTCAGACATCATCTAAGCATATTGGAGAAATGTTGTTTTCCGCAAGAGAATCCAGAACTCTCTCATTCAGAAAGAGTTTATAACCTTCCTTTACTCTTAGTTCTAGTTTTTATTCAGAACAAAATCATAACCTCCCAGACTCCATTAATCAAGAGGAAACCCCAGCCAGAATGGTGGGCGGGAACAACAAGGCACCAGGCAGGTTGATAGTCCTAGAACACAAAGTTCCAGGAGGCTCTGGGTAGAAAAATTAGAATGATGAGATGATGACATTGTTTATTTCTTTTCTTTTCTTTTTTCTTCCTTCCTTCCTTTCTTTCTATGTGTGTGGTATCAGGGCTTGAACCCAGGGGCACTCTACCACTGAGCTACACCCCCAGTACTTTTTATTTTTCATTTCCAGACAGAGTCTCACTAAACTACTGAGGTTGGTCTCAAACTTGTGTGATCTTGTCTCAGCCTCCCACATATTAGGATTTCAGGTGTGTGCTACTGTGTCCAGCCTGTTCATTTTCAATTTAAATCACCTCTTGCAATGCAATTGTAGATATTATAGAAACATAAATGGAATTGAATCTAAGGTTCCTTAAGCAGCTATCCGCAATTGAATAAAATTCATTGGACTAAATGGGAAAACCAAGATAAAATGCAATATTCGCAAAATAAACAAATAATCTTTGAGCTTCTCCTATCACCAGGTTTTGTCATGAAGTACCCTTTAGAATGGCCACCACTAACAGGTCTAAAGACTGTATGTAAAATTATCTTCTTGAATTGATGGTGGATTGATGATGGCCATGGTATGTCTGGTGAAAACAGATTAGTTTGAATAATGAAATCACTCCTTATTTTTTTATAGGAGAGGCTGGGATATTTAATAGAAACCAGACAGGAACTGGGTATGTGAGCCTATTAAACCAATATGTCACCTGGGCAAAAATTCTCGTGGAAATAATTGTGGATTCTTCTTCTTGGAAATTCTAAATATTTCTGTTTCATCCTCAAAATTAGAGGAATACTGAAGCAAAGCTCAATGACCAGATGGTGAGGTGAAAGAGCCCAGTTTCTCTTTCTCCTGGCTAGACACTTCTGGGGTCTTATTCCTTCTATGGTGTCTAATTTATACTCACTGTACTCGGTTGTATACTTGAAAATGATGCTTCTGAAAAAGACATTTCCAAAAGTCCTTGTTTTCAGAGAAGTATTAATTACATAATGTGGTGCAAGAGACTAACATCTTCATCATGGTTTTCCACTTCACAAACCTGGAAACTAAACATCAAGTTTTTTATGGGGTGGAAATTTTTGACTGTAGAGAAAATTCAGACTAAAATTTGTTCAGTATCCATCCATCCATCCATCCATCCATCCATCTCTTGCACAAATGTCTGTGTGTGTGTGTGTGTGTGTGTGTGTGTGTGTGTGTGTGTATAGATTTAATCCAGGGGCATTCTACTTCTGAGTCATACACCCAGCTCTATTTTTTATTTTTTATTTTGTAATAGGGTCTCATTAAATTGCTGAGTTTGGCCTCGAACCTGTGATCCTCCTGTCTCACCCTCCAAAGACTGGGATTACCACCACATCCAGTTCACAAATATTTATTATCCTATGGCACTCCAGCAGGTGCTATGGGGGAAGCTTTTGAAAAATAGTTACATACAATTACTAAGTATATATGTGACACATTCAAATAGATGTTCATAAACTTTTAGAGGTCAATACAGAAATGGCCTGAACCATTAGAACATTCCACCTGGGGTTTAGCTAAATTTTTGTTAATAAAATTAGGATGACAACACTCATGACATATGCTCATGGTGTTCATCAGTGTGTCATGGCCATAACATTTCCAGGTAATGAAATTGGAACAAATTATCTATTTTGTTCCTAAAATGCTATGTCTCAGGCATTTTTATTTATATATTTTGCATATAAAATATATGTGTAGTTGATTACATTATTATAATAACATATTGCATATGGTGTGTAAAATCACATTGAATTTATATGCTTAAATATGTGATCAGTAGGAAGAAAAAAATGGAAGGAAAGAAGGAAGAGAGGGAGGGAAAGTGGTATGAAAAGAAACATATATACTTTTCCAGATTTCCCACTTTCTTCTTCCTCTATCAAGTACAGGTATTTTCCCATAAACTAAGGTACAGATGGCACCTTGCTTTTCCCTTAAAAAAAACATTTTCAGCCCGGTGCTGTGGTGGTCACCTCTAATCTCCTAGTGGGAGACTGAGATAGGATGGTCACCAATTTGAAGATGGCCTGAGCAACTTAGGAAGACCATGTCTTAGAATTTAAAGACAGGGGGGAGTTTGAAGATATAGCTCAGTGGTAGAGTGTCCCTGGGTTTAATCACCAGAGCAGTAAAAAGAAAAATAACTATTTGCAGTTCCCAGCTTAGCAAGATTTATGAGAAGTTAAGTTTCAGTTGTTCTTGGCATCAGAAGGTCATAGATGTCCAAAAAAGGACTTTCCATCACCATTCATACTTCTACATCTTCAACTGCCAGTACTTTGATGCTGGTTGGGCCTGGTCCTCTCCCATCAGTCTCATACCAGGGTCACCGTCCAGAGAGTTACCAGGCACTACAGGGGGTGTGGAATCCATTGGAATCCCAGGCCCCTGATAGGCATGCAAGGGGCTTAGTCCAGATCCTGCTACCTGGGGGCCTGTCACTTTGGGAGAGCTGAGACCCTCACTTTTTCTAACCAGCACCAACCAACCAGTCTCCGGAGGGAAAACCTCCCCTTAAGCCCTCCAGAACCCTCTCCATTTTAGACAAGACCACTTTAGTATCACTACAGGTTAATACTTGAAAAAATAAAGCAATTAACACTTTTTCTTGAGTTTAGAGACGTCTAGACTTGAGAACTCAAAGGCTTGTCTCTCCTCTTGGAAGGAAAATGGATAATCTATCTCTCATTTATTTCTGTCACTGAAGTATTTTATGTTTACTATATTTTTCTATCTGGTACTTGTAGGATACAAAGATTCTGAGTTTTTCTGACATGACTACGTGTCCTATCCCTTTGTGATCACAAGGAGAATTTAAAAGGAAATTACTTTCTCACCCTGTGACTTAATGTCATTTAATTCTAGGTCTGTGCATCACTAACATAATAGTGTCTCATATTGTTAGAAACACTGATGTAGCCTATTCCTTTTACTTTGCTTATGTAAAATTGAGTCCTGGAGAAAGAGTTCATAGATCTTTCTCAATAATAGAGGTGAGACTCTTCTTTGGATCTCTTGACCTTGAGGCCCGTGCATTTACCCACTACTACCCTACACCATAAACATCCACTTATCCATACTCTGACACTTTAAGTGGATTGCAAGCTCATTGAGGTCAGGAGCTATGGCAATGTTCTTCTCCTACTCTCCTCAACATGGTGTCTTTCACTCAATAGATGTTCAGTTTAGAGGTGAAGTTTGATTCGATGTGACATGCCAATGATACATCACCAGGAAATGTTTAAGAGGAAGTTGAAATTGCCTCTATTGTCTCCAAACAAGAATAAATGTCCATCCTCCACGGGCATTGCACAAGAGGCTTGGGTGACGGAGACACAGCCTCCTCCACCAGGAAGTCCAGGTGATGGCAGGGAGGACAGGAGATAAACAGGGGGAGGAGTTTCACAAACAATGCTCATGAAGGCAAAAAATGCAGTATTTATGCTTTTTACATAAAACTTAAGGAATACAGAGGAAATAACCATTATGAGAGCAAACACAGGTAAAGAATTAAAGAAGAATGTGGGGGAAAGTGGAAGGGTAGGAAGACTAATTAGAGAAAGAAAACATTTGTATAGAAGATGAAAACTGGTGAGAAAGGGTCCCCATGTAGCTTTTAGGGGTGGAGGGCACTATTCCATGTAAAACAATACAAAAACAAATGCAGATATAGAGTTTGGATTAAGAGTCAAGTATAAATACCCTGAGCACCCCAGTACAAGGTAAATCGGTAGGAGTAACTTCCAAAATCTATATCTACAGTATGTAGCTGGGTTGACCATATAGGTTCACAGTTTCCATCTCAGGCCTGCCTAGCATGGTTGTGCTGAGATCATGTTGGTGTCCTAAGGATTTGCTAAGGAGATTTTCCGTGTGGGAAGCCTGTAGCAATGGACCATCTAAGCCTCCAGGCAATGGAACAAAAGTCAAAAAGCAATCCACCAGGGAAGTTAAGGTGGATCTAGCCACAGAGCCAGACCCGACACAGAATGTCCTTTTGTTCCATATAGGAACTTCTCTCTTCTCTTTGTTAACTTGCCTGAAGGCTGATTTATTTTCATGAACTTATAATTCCGAGAAAATGTCTTCCTTGGGTAATATCCATCTACAAAATTTCCCTTCATTGCCATTTTACTGTAAATGGGAGAGAACTCAGGGAAGCTGCTTTGGCAGAATCTGTTACTGCTGTGTTTTTATGAAAATTTAGAAGCTCTCAACCTCCCTTATTTGAGCCCCTTTTGTAGCTTCCCAACGTCACACCACTGCCACCTATCCCACCCCCACCCCTTCTCTGGACTCGTCTTATTTTTCTTGGAGATGTTCTTTTACATGTCAACCAACCCCAGGAATCGGTGCTGATGTGTTAGAGCCTTACAGGGCCCCTGGAGAGGATTCACAGTTATGTCAGAAGGAGAAGATGTCCAAGTTCAATCCAAGAGAACTAATTAGCCTCTAATAACAAGCCATCTCGAGAGATTGCAACAATCTTGGTGTTAGAACCAGAGTCATGGGCCAAACTCCCCTAATGCTCATTCCATTCCCAGATATGAGAAATCAATCTTTCCACACTCCTCTTGTGAATTTTAGAATATCAGCAAAAATAATCATCTAGTTGGACTCTTTGTCCTTTGAATACTCCTACTGAGTGTAGAGGGCTGATGATCTCTACATCAGAAATCAACTCTTATCATGTATATTCCCAAATCCAGCATAGTAGTTGGGGCAGAGCTGCTCAAAACAGAAGTTTCACAAAATGGGTGATTCACGAAGGCTTCCTCAGAAATATTCCACACAAGTTAAACGTGAAGGTGAAGTAGGCATTTCTCATACATATAAAATTGGCAATTCTCTGATAATTCATTGTAGTCATATTTCCTACAAAATCTCATGATTGGAAAAACTTAGCTTCCTTGTGACTTCTTGGTGGTATTTCATGAATTCTAAAGCACAAAAGTATGGCTGGAACCTCTATCGTGTAATTAAGCATATTAATAGTTTATATGCCTGCAGAAATAATGATTGTTGCTCAAGGAGTTCAGCACTGAGGCCTCTCAAGACACAGCCTCGGCAGAAGTGGTGTATGGATAACCAGAGATGGCACCAAGAATAGACAAAGTGGAGAGAGCTAGCCTGTCTAGAGGGCAGATCTCAAAAAGGGAAGAGAAATAGGTCAAAGCGCAGATGTGAAATTTCCAGACACACCCAATCTGTCCTTGGGCCCCGAGGGCATCTGATCTGGTCTATAGGGTATACAGCAGGGTTCCAGGCTGTAGTACCTGGAACTCTGCAATCAATGTCGTGATTCTTAGTGGTCTATGTGGTTTAGCTCAACCTGTCATCAGCCAAGGGTGCAGGTAGGAAACTCCAGATACAAGAAAACTAGTTTTGTAAAAAGCCAAAAACACTGTTATAGCTTGAATTGTGTCCTTCTCCCCCTTCCCCCAAAATTCATGTATTAAAATCCTAACCCCCAGATCACCAGAATGTGGCCTTATTTTGGAAATAAGGCTATAGGTGAAATTAGTTAAGATGAAGGCATACTACAGTAGGACTGGCCCCTAATCCAATATGGGGATTTGAGAAGGGGAAATTTGGCTGAGTGTGGTGATGCACACCTGTAATCCCAAAACGTGGGAGGCTGAGACAGGAGAATTGCAGGTCCAAGGCCAGCCTCAATAATTTAGTGAGATGCTCAGCAACTTAGTGATACCCTGGAGGTGTGGCTTGGAGGTAGGATTCTCCTTGGGTTCAATCCCTAGTACCATAAAAAAGAGGGTGTGGGGAGAATTTGGATACAGATATGCACACAAGGAGAGCACTATATAAAGAGAAAGGCAGAGACTGAAGTGATATACAGAAGCCAAGGAACATCAAAGGTCACCAGCAAACCACCAGAAGCAGGAAAAAGACCTGGAACAGATTTCTTCCTCACAGTCATCAGTAGGAATTAAGGCTACTCACCTCAACATCCAACCGCCAGAATGGTGAGACTAGGTTTCTGTTGTTTAAACCACTGGGATTGTGGTACATCATTAGTACAGCTCTAAGAAAGTAATAAAATCTCCCAACTAAGGTGGCTGGCAAGGATCCAGGAAATTGGAGCAAAAGTCAAAACACCAACAAGCAGTCCCAGAGTCCAGGTGGATGTGGCAGAAGTAAGGAGGGGACCTCTACAATTTGGCCAAGTCCCCTTCGTCCCTCCTCACACATCCCAGACACCAGAAATAGAGCAAGTCTGCACACACGCAATGCCCAAAACTTCTATTATACTGAATGCTTTGGACAGACTAGTTCAAGGCTGCTGTGAGCTGGGGTCATAGGTTGAAATCCTCTTTGCCTATCAACAAAGGTGGCAACCACAGACCATATCTTAGGAAGCTGCTAAATCAGAGGTTGCACATTGCTAGCCAACTCTGAGCCTATGTTTCTTTTTCTGATACCGTCTTGCAAATCCTGCCCTCTTCAGTTTTCAAATGATACCCAATAGCCTTTTGATTCTTAGATGAGCTTTGTTTTTAGGATTTTACATTTTAGCATGTCAGTAGCCTAGACTCACTAAATATCCTTCTTTCAAACCCCACTCCCAATTTTTGTTTATAACGTTTGAGACTCTTTAGGTTGTTTTGTTTGTTTGGGACTGGCGGTCGAACCCAGGGGCATGCTAACTCTGAGCTCTACCCTCAGCCCTTTTTATTTTGAAACAGAGTCTTTCTAAGCTGCTGAGGGCCTAAGTAGCTGAGGCTCGCCTCAAACCTGCGATCCTCCTTTCTTGGCATCCAGGTTACTGTTCTTACAGGCATGCACCACTTTACCTGGCTCTCCTTAGGTTCTTAAATGACTTTGCCTCTGGGATTTAAATCTGTGTATACCAGCCATTTGCCTAGACTACTCAATTTGCCATCTGGCTCCTTAGATGGCTCCACCTTCCGATCTGGGGGTTAATGTATCCTTCTCTTTGACCCCTCTATAATGGACTAGCCACACCCCAGACACTATTTCTGCTAAATTGTGTCTCATGGGACAGGACACCTCCCAAATAGGCGGCCAAGAGACAGATTGGGAAATCATATGAGCCAGAACAGCTGCAGTGGGAGAGCTCTACAATCCAACATGACACAAATTCAGAAAAAGTATTAGCTACCTAAAAGCACAGAATCGGGACTTGGGGTGAAACGCTTGTTGGGGAAGCACTTGTATAGTATGCGTAAGGCCCCAGGTTCAACCACCAGCACAGCCAAAAAACAACAAAAAAGGAAACAAACTCACATACCTTTCAATGAGGTTACTGAGACCTAACTAGCACAGCTCAAGGTTCAACAAATATAAAAGCACAGAATTTTAGCTGGGCTTAGTGGTGCATGCCTGTAATTTCAATACTTGGGAGGCTGAGACAGGTGGATTTCAGGTTTGAGGCCAGCCTCAGCAACTTAGTGAGACCCTTATTTCAAAATAAGAAATAAAAAAAGAGCTGAGGACATAGCTCAGAGGTAGAATGCCTCTGGGTTCAATCCCCAATACTACAAAAAAAAAAAAAAAGGAAAACAGAATTTTAGCAAGAAATTATTTTAGATTTTAGAAATTTATCTAATTTATATATAAGGAAACAGATCTGCAGTCTCATCATAACCATGGACTGATGATGTGAGGGGCCAGGTGACTCATGCAGCCCTCTCCACTTTACCTGGTAGGACCTTCTAAATGTGGAGAGGCAGAAGATCTGTAAAGAGAACCAGCACAGTGGCTCTGACGGCAGTGGGGGGGCCAAGGACTGTTCTCTGCTCTCTGCACAGGCAAGGGTACAAGCACAGGCTATAGAGCAATTTGTGATAGAGGCTTCCACAAGACTTGCTCACAGGTAACTTGGGGAAGAAGGAGAAAAACCAGGGAGTCAAATGACTTCACTTAGATACACCAGAGGAGACATTCTTCACGGAGTCATAGACATAACTTGTGATGGGGTGATATGACAGGAGAAGGGCTTTTTAAAGAGGATGTCCAACTCTCAGAACAGAGACCACAATAGGAGAATTAATGCATGATTGGTTCTCAGAAGATACAGATAGATACCCATACATTGCCAAATATACTGATCTAAGTCATTTGTGATAGCACACACTTGTAATCCCAGAGACTGGGGAGGCTGAGGCAGAAGGATTCCAAGCTTAAGAACACTCTGGGCAACTTGATGAAACCCTGCCTCAAAATGGGCTGGGGGTACAGGTCACTGGTGAGTCCCCCTGGGTTTAATCCCCAGTATAAAGAAGGAAGGAAGGGAAGGAAAAGGAAAGAAGAATCCTGATCTAAGGCCTTTGAAGTAGGGACCCAACAATATCCTCTTTGTTCCAAGATCCTGGTGTACCCCCAAACTAGAGCTCCATTACTAACATGAACATAATAAAACCCCAGTTTATGTCCAAGGGTTTTGTAGCGTATGTATGGGTGCATATATACATAGATATGTGCTTTGCTGGGGTCAGGATGGGAAGGGTAATATATAATTTTTACAATAAGACCTTAAATTTGTAAGATTTAAATACAAAAGAAAAATGTAAATAATTATTTTTTATTTTTATAGTAACAACATTAAATAATTTATGAAAGCACTAGCATATAGAATGACTTTGCAATCAAAGAGTTTGAAGAAGGGGTTTAGATTGCCAGTGAGAGGGAACAGGAAGGATTCAATGAATGGCTTTCACTTCCTTGCTACAACATGTGGAGTGACCACAGCTAGGTAACCTGATGGACTTCCCATAATCCCAGATAGTGACAACACCCAGCTTGTCAGCACCTGAACCTTTAAACAGCTTTATCAGCAGAGCTTCCAAGCAGAATAAAAAGGTAAATTGTCCAGGGCTAACTAAAACTGAAACTGGAGCTAAGCAGATCTAGGCTAAGAGCAAACCTAACCAAGCTCAAGACAGGCACGCGCAAACACACGCACACACACACACACACACACACACACACACACACACACGAAAACCACATTAATTTTTTTTTAAGCCATCAAAATGTAGGAGTCACATGGTTAATACCTAGAAAAACAGTGAGCACTTAGTCATTCTTTACAGCAGATGAATTTTGTTTCCTTTAGCCTTTTGGGCTACATCTTAAGTCATAATAGTCAAAGAGCAACCACAGGGTCTGCCTTCATTTCTCAAGGACAATGAACTAGAATCGTCCACTCTCCCTTCTTTGTTCCTTCTGCCCTGTATATAGAACTACATATATATATATTTTTAAAGCAGGAAAGAGTTTGAAACGCTGTGAACATTTTATAAATTGTTCCTGTGAATCACACTAAAGTCATCCAACAGGAGGCCTCCCTATCCTGTTCCAGTAAATGTTATTCCAGTTCATGACAACCCTTGCTGGCTTCTGAGAGCTCACTGGGAACGACGTGGACTTAGCCAGACAGGCCCTGTGGGTAATGGCCTTCCCTTGCCTGCTGGAAAGAATCATTTTTAAGTTCAAGAACAAATATCATCTTTTGCATTTCAGTTGTTAGTTTTTATTAACCAACTGTGTCTGCCGAAGACATCTTGACCTAAATACTAAAAAGTCCATTTGAGTCTGTTTTTATATCTTAGCAATCAGACTTTTTTTCCTGGATCCATGTACAAGTAGATATTGAATGTCAAGCTTATGCTCAGTATAACAGAAACATTATTCCAAAATGAGCATTCTATGAGAACTGTAAGACCTATATGCAGCCAGCAAACCCTTGCTTCAAGATTAAATATATGATTAAATGTTGAAATTAGATAGATATTCAAATTCCAAAAAGATTTATCATTTTTATAGTGTATTAAACATGGAAGGTATCACTATATTACAAATCACTTGTAGTGGGGATAGTAAGTCCAGCTGTAAAAAATAAGCTTTGCTTCATATGCCCAGAGCTTCAGACAATACAAGATTCTATGTTTTTTTGTTTTTTTAGGTACTAGAGATGGAACCCAGGGCCCCACGCATGCTAGGCAAGTGCTCTATCACAGAGCTATACACTTAGCCCTTTTCAAATTTTATTTTGATACAGCATCTTGCTAAATTGCCAAGGTTGGTCTCGGACTTGCTGTTCTCCTGCCTCAGCCTACCCAATAGCTGGGATTAGAGGAGTGCACCACCATGCCAAGCCGTATGAATAAATTTTAATTTAAATCTGAAATTTTGGTGGTGTTATAAATGGATCTGTTGCTTTAAAGTATACTTGGTTCACTTCATATCTATTGCATGACCCTCTTATGGTAGCAGTAGCAGGAGAGGGCGTTTCTAAGGAGTAAGGTTGTCACTAAGTACACTCAAATGAGACTAATGATAATTTTGCTGATGTGATACAAATATCTTTACTCATTTTTAGAAAACAATTTATAGGGTTGGATTAACACAGGTTAAATTTAAACTGTGCATAACCCTGACCTTCCCATGTCTCTCTGTGACTTAGACACTGTATATCTGCAGGTTATTTCAGAATTGCTTAGAAGCAAACACTAAGACAGAATTAGATTTGCAAGAGATTTACTGGAGGAGGGAACAGGAGAAAGCAGGGAGGTCCTTAAGATGATGACATAGGTCTAACATCATTGGAAGAAAAGAAGGAAGGAGGGAGGATTGAATAGAGGAGTCTCAGCAACTCTAAGAAAGGCTATAATTCCAAGAACGGTTTGGCCAGGCCAATGGGAACTTCTTGGATCTTTCCTACAAAGTCCTGCATCTCCCAGGAACTGGCCTGAATTTGCCTCCTCCACCCCAGCCCCCAATACTATGCTTAGTCATTGACTAATAATAATTCTTGGGGAGCATGATATATGTGCAGCACCTGAGGTTTCAGCCAATTATGCTCCCTTCAACAGCTGAGGTGAGCACTGCCTTTGAACAGCCACCACTCTCTGTCAATATAAGCTAAGCATCATTATAACCAGAGTTTGTAGAATGCATTTATTCATGCATTTATCCTCCTGGATGACAGACACCAAGTTTAGTATTGTATACTCTATAGGAAAAAATCAATGGCTCTTTGTCATAGCATATACTGTATGGTACATTAATTTCCTTGAGCATCCTGCCTGAGGAATAAGGATCTTCTTGGCTCAAAGCATTTTGCCCATTTCTAATGGTTAAGAAAATTGCTAGTTTTTTTAGATAGTAATCTGTAGTGTCTATGTTGTAGTTGTTTGTTTCTTTTGCTAGTTAGAATCTGCATAGAAATTTATTATAATCATATGCAATAATTCTGCCTGTGGTATACTATAAATTTTAATACATTGAACTGAAAAATAGTATAAGTCAGTGTTTTTTTGTTTTGTTTTGTTTTTTTGCAGTATTAGGGATTGAACTCAGGGGCGTTCTACCTCCGAGCTACACCCCCAGCCCTATTTTTTTATTCCTTATTTTGAAACCGAGTCTCACTAAGTTGCAGAATGCCTCACTAGGTAGCTGAGGCTGACTGCGAACCCGGATCCTCCAGTCTCAGCCTCCCGAATGCTAGGATTACAAGCATGCGCCACCACGCCCGGCTAAGTCAGTGTTTCTCAAATATGTTTGTCCCCAGAAGAGCTACAAACCTTATATGTTTGTGGGTTTTCACTCCAATGGTTAAATGTGGCAGATAGAGACTGAAGATAGAGGCATGAATAGACAGGAGATTAGAATTGAAATTATAAGAAACCATCCCAGTGTTTTCTCCCAACTCATATCTGTTCCTATCTCAGATCATGCTTATTCCCATGAACTACCAAACCTAAAATTTCCTCCTAAAATGTTCATCTCCTTAATGTAAGGATTAGCCTCACAGGAATTTATCGTTTCAAATTGCCATTCAGCACACTTTTCCTGACGATTGTATCAGAGGTGAGCATATCATGTTGGAATCACTAGATTCCTGAAGGTGGAAAGGATGAGAATCTATGAGCTCTAAGTTTGCTTGTGGTCAAGATAAAGTGAAAAAGACAAGTTGAAACATCGGCAGTGAGCTGAATGGTGATGATCAACTTGCTCCACTGGAACTCAAAAGGAGGATTATTTCTGAACATATTCTGGCATTCTTTTTATTTTGTCATTGCAAAAGTATGCAAAAAAAAAAAAAAAAAAAAAAAAAACCCACATAGTTAAAATCCTGATTTTACAGGACACTAAAAAATCAAGGTAACAGCATCCTATCAAGTTGAGCAACCCTGGGCAGTTTCCAGTGATACTCACCTCCTTCGAAGTTATCCTCAAGTAAAATTATTATGTAGATAAAAATGTGTTGGACTTGCCTTTCTTCTGTTTTTGATACTGACCAGTCTTCTTTTGTTTACCCAGCTGAAGCCCCATATCCTGAACTCTATCTGATCTTTCTGACCAGTGTACCATGTTTTCTAACTTCCTACCTAATATGACCCAGAACCTACCAAGTCCTGAACCTGTGCCAGACATTTTACATGTTTCATCACATATAATACTCATGTCATATTAGTATTTAGATTATATTATTTTTCTCATTTAATTAATGAGTATAATAAGGCTCAAGAAGATTGAATAACTTGCACAGGTTAAGAGCTAGAATGTAGACTAGCTTGATGTCAAATCTAGACTTGGCTGGCATCAAATTCCATACACTTAACACACTTGATTATTTTGACTAATAACTTGAGGCGGAGGGGTATCAGGCATATTCCAAAGTCTGTCCTAAAGAAGGTTCAAAAAGAGAATATTTTGTGTGCTTTGATGTGTGAAGCTCAGATTTATGCACAAGCTGAAGACATGCCTTGTCCTTAGTTGACTGGGCTTGAGAAATCTTAACACAGGTTTTATTCCACACCAGCCAACCCTACGCCATGCATAACCATCACAGAATTGATCCATATAGGGTTTTCTATACTTCCTTGGGATCCTGCTCTCTAAGTTTTTGTACCTTCATCTCCATCAGGTTTCTGAGTAAAAATTGCAATTCCTTGTTCTCTTTTGTGGAGAGAGAGAGCCACAAATGGTTAACAATCTCAATCCTAATCCCTTTGTTTTATTTCCAAACAATGGGACCAGTCACAGAAATGATCTGTTGTGCATTTTTTAAATCTAGATAAGGATGATCATACAAAGCCATGTGATTAGCTACTATTTATGGTACATTTATTAATTCAGTGCATACATATTTAATATGTTCTCTGTGCTAGCACTCTACTAGATCCTGGGGAAGTGGTGAGCAAAAGAGACATATTCTTTGGCTCCAGGGAACTTATGGTGTCAAATCCCAGTACCTGATATATATTAATTATAACTATATTCTTTGAGTACTTATGTATATGGTGCTTTACATAGGTGAGTTGTAATCTTTACAATAACCTTGTGAAGTATGAATACATTAGCTACATTTTGCAGACAAGTAAAATAGGGCTTAGAAAGGCTGAGTCATTTGCTCAGTGTCATGTAGCTAGTAAGGACAAGAACTGGAATGCAAACCAGGTGTGTTTGACTAGAAAGTCCATTCTTTCCATTATGCCTTTAAAGTAAAAGTCAGGAAACTGGGGCAACTAGTCCCAGTGCCCTCCTCCTTCTCTCTCATACACACAGCAGCTGTCTTAGGGCCTAAGGAAACTTTTTTATGCTTCATCTATCTTAATATAAAATGGGAATGATAATTGTACTTTTACAGGAATACATCAATGGTCAAAAACTACTAAAATGCTATGAAAACATTTATATGTATTAAATATCATTATTAATTTAATATTGTGCTCTAATTTTACATTCCCGAAAATTCACAGTTAGGATGAATTATTGTTCCTCTTGTAACCTAAGTGTGTAGGGAGACAAGGCCCATACAGCCTCTTTCCACTTGATGTTTTCAGTGAAAATTGGAGTTGCCTTTGGCTTCTCATACAGCAAACCTCAGCTCTCTGGAAAACGATGCCAATGGGTATGATTCAGTTAAAAATCAATTTGACTAACCTAGTGGTAAAATAAAAGCTCTGCCCATTTCAATATAACATAGTAAAAAGAAAACATTTAAGTATATATAAAACAATTAACACTATGTCTGGCCCTGGATTTGCTGAGTAAGTTGGAAGTCCATTTGTTCCCAGTTTGCCTGGCATAGTTTCAATTTATGTTATAATAACAAAACCTTTCATTTTTAATTAATAAGAATATTATTAATTAACTGGCACAATTACCAAACCAGAGGAAATCAATCTCAACTACAGTAATTTTGCTAAATTATAACCAGAACTAAATAAAATTTGCTTTTAGAGACTGAAATCTGTCCACATGATCAGACGCCAAATGCAGCATCTACTTCTAGTCCACATTCTCTGCCTGTGGGCCACAGACAGTTCCAGTGAGGACTGTCACATGGCTAAAAGCCAGTTTTCGGAATCTTGGACATCTTAAGTCTCAATGCTTACATTTAATCCCAGTGTCCATTGCTCCCAGTTAATTCAGTGGTGTCAGAAAAAAGATCAGAGAAGTTGTTTCTACTGAAATAATCAGCACCCCTGCAAAGACAACCTGCATCTAAGCACGGATGCACTGTTCTTCAACAGCACACAGAGTTTTATATAAACAGTAGCCATATAGACTATCTTCTTCTGTTCTTGCAATAATCAGATTCAGAGACCATGCCACTAATATTTGGATGCCTTTGTATTTAAAAACTAGAAGGATATCTTTTAGCGAGCTAAGGCATCCAGTTATTAATTGAAGACCCTGGCTGCCTAAGGAATTAATATATAGTGGTCCTCAAAATGCAAACTCCAGAAAAGCAGCTCCACCTCTCCTGGGAACTCACCTGAAATGCAATTTCTCAGGCCCCACCCCACAGATACTCAATTCATAACTCTGCCAATATGGCCATGAATCTGCATCTTAGGTCCTTAAGGCAATTCTGATGCAAGCCAAAGTTTGAGAACCACTGTGTTAATGTAAGTCTCCATCACTTCTGACTTACTCTCAAGATGTAAACTTTTGCAGCTTAGCTCAGGTGCCATAAAGTAAAAAGTTCAGCAACTAACAGACAAAGTTGAATTTGATAGCAGATTGACTTGCTTGATGGAATCTCTGTAAAGAGTTTCAAAATATGGAAAATTGAGCTCTGAAATGTTATGATGTTGGTATTGGCAACCAACACTGCTGAATTGCAGAGAAATACAGGATCCTCCTGCTGTTTCCTTTTTGCTGAATTCCTTTCTGGCCTCTTGGAAAGGTTCCCTTGAGGCATTTCTGAAAATATAAACTGCCCCATGTAAATGAGTTGTTTACCCTCCTGATCATTTGTTAGAAAGCATTGAATTTTGCTGAATCAGGCATAATTGCTTTTGACAAGCATACACATAAAACAGTAAGTGATACTGAAAACACTTGGTGCAAGTCTCAAAACTTGGAACACGCTAGACTCTTAATAATGGGTCATGCCATTTGGCACATCTTTTTATATAATCTTAAACAAAGTCAGTCCAACCAACAGAATAATGAAGAGTACTAAAAGTTGAACACAAATGAGATGTTACCCTGGTAAAGAGACTGAAAAAAAGACACTTGAGAAACTTCAAGATGGGGCACTTTTAAATATAAGAATTTAACCCAGTTTGTCTCAATACTACTTAGGGAAGAAAGAAGCCTATAGAAAAATAAAACAAAACAAAAAACTGGGTTCAAGGAAGTGGTTAGTTTCTTTCTTTTTTTTCAGTACTGGGGATGGAACCCAGGGGCATTCTACCCCCGAGCTACCCCCAGACCTATTTTTTATTCTTTATTTTGAAACAGGTTCTCACTAAGTTGCAGAGGGCCTCACCAAGTAGCTGAGGCTAGCCGCGAACCTGGATCCTCTGGTCTCAGTCACCCAAGTACTGAGATTACAAGCATGCGCTACCATGCCCAGCTCTGTGGTTAGTTTCTGAATGTTCTTGGAATAGAAAGGGTGGTGAGAGTAAAATTTTATAAAGCAAGCAAAATTATTTTTTAAAACATATGTAGCCAGGCGTAGTGACACATGCTTGTAATCCCAGTACTTGGGAGGCTGAGACCAGAGGATCGCAGGTTCAAGGACAGTCTCAGCAAGTAGTGAGAATCTCGTCAACCTAGCAAACCCTGTTTCAAAATAAGAAATAAAATTGAGCTGGGGGTGTATCTCGAAGGTAGAAAGCCTCTGGGTTCAATCCCCAGTACCAAAAAAAATAAATAAATAAAATAACAAAACATATGTTGTTTGGGCTGGGGATATAGCTCAGTGGTAGAGTACTTGCCTAGTATGTACAAAGTCCTGGGTTCAATACCCAGAACTGAAAAAAAAGTATGTTATTCACCAAATGTAGTTTTATCCTTTAGCTATTCTACTTTACCATTCATTTTCTTTATTTTTAATTATATTAAGTTCAAATGTAGAAGAGTAGAATATAAAAGGTGAAATATGATGATAGTACCCTGATTTATTAAACTTCTCCATGATTAATAGTCTTTTTGGTTGTTGTCATTCATTTGCAATCATAAACGATTCTTCAGTAGCCATTCTTGTATATTAATCTTTGTGTGTTTTTGTATATTGGTAAAGCATATTCATAGAGGTAGTCTTTCTAAATAAAAGAAAGGAACATTTAAACTTTTGATACACATTGTCAAAGTACTCTGTACAAAAGCAACAGAAAATGACAGTACATACACTCCTTCTCTATTACTAATTCTGAATTGTGTCACTAGGAGAATAATTTTGTGCTCATTGGAAAATGAGTACCTGGTTTCAAGATGCATTTGTTTGATAGTGGGTTTGATGTATTCTTGGTTTATCTTTTCACTTTCTTAATAGTGGAGCACATTGACTACAAAGTGTTTAATTTTGTAGAAGCCTAATTTATCTTTTTTCCTTTGCTCTTTCTGTTTTAGGTATTATAACTAGAAAAGTACTGCCCAATCCAAGGTCAAAATATTTATTTCTATGTTTCTTATAAGAATGTTGTAGTGTTAGCCCTTTCATGGAGGTCTTTGAATCATTCTTAATTGTGTGGATGATGTGAGGTAGGAGTCCAATTTCACTCTTTTTTTCTAAAGGGATATCCTATTGCTCCAACATCCTTTGTCAAAAAGACTCCTATTCCCTCTACTGACTTGTCTGCCATTCTTGGCAAGAGTTGATTACTGTAAATGTGAAGGCTTATTCCTGACTCTCAATTCTATTCTATTGGTCTTTGTCTATGTTCATGCCAGAAAGACAATCTGGATGGCTGTAACTGTAGTGAGTTTTGAAACTGGAAAATGTGAGTCCTCTAACTTGATTCTCTTTCAAGATTATTTTGGCTATCTGGCTCCCTTGAATTTCCATAAAAATTCTATGACCATGTTGTCAGTTTTTGCAAAAACAATCTGGAATTTTTATAAGGGTTGCATTCAATCCCTTGACCTATTGAAGAGTAATAACAATTGCAATGATATCAAGTCTTCTGATCCATAAATATGAGATGCTTTTCTATTTCTCTATTTAGGTCTTCTTTAGTTTCTTTCAACCAGATTTTATAGTTTTGAGAGTATAATTTTTTTCTTTTCTTTTCTTTTTTCCTCTCATTTTGGAGATACTGGGGATTGAACCCAGTGGCAAGCATTCTACCGCCAATATACACCCCAGCCCTCTTTTATTTATTATTTTTAAACAAGGTCTTGCTAAGTTGTTGAGAGCCTCATCAAATTGCTAAGGCTGGCATGGAACCTATGATCATCCTGTCTCAGTCTCCCAAGTACTGGGATTATAGGCATGTGAGGCTGTGCCTGCCTCAAGATTATAAATTTTGTATTTCTTTTGTAAATTGACACATAAGTATTTTATTCTTTTTGATGCTATTGCAAAACAGTTTTTGTTCTGATTAACCATTTTGTATTGTTCATCACAACTATCTAGAAGTACAATTGATTTTTTATATTGCATGTTGCAAGAACAATCTAACTTTGCTGAACTCAATTACTAGTACTAACAGATTTTGAGTAGATTTCTTAAATATAAAAACATGATCTTCAAACAGAGATAGTTTTACTTCTTTCCAATCCGGATGACTTTTCCCTTCCCCTCCCCCATTTTCTTGCATAATTTCCCTGCCTAAAACTCCCTAGACAATGTTTAACATAAGTAATAAAAACAAACAACTTGTGTTGCTCCTAACTTTCAAGGGAAAGTATTGTTATGTCATCAAGTATGATATTAGCTGTGGATTTTTCATAGAAGCCCTCTGCCACACTGAAGAAGTTTCTTTCCATTCTTAGTTTTTTGGATCTTTCCATCATGAAAAAGTTAGAGATTTAGCCATTTTTTTTTCACATGCCTAGAAATAAGTAGGTGGATTTTTCCCTTTATTCTAAATACAGTAAATTATAGGTGGTCCCCAATTTATAATGGTTTGGCTTTATTCGCTTCAAAAGCAATATGAATTCAGCTGAATTCATATTCTAATGAATTAATAACTAGTTAATTAATTAACATTCCTGGAAATTGAGCCCAGGGGCACTCTACCACTGAGCTACAATCTCAGCCCTTTTTATTTTGGGGTGACAGGGTATCACTGAGTTCCCAGGGTGTTTTTGAACTTGGAATCCTTCTGCTTCAGCTGGCTAAATAGCTGGGATTACAGCCATGCACCGCCACACCCTATTTATATTATGTTATTGACTAGAGATAAATTACCAACTGCCCCAAATCACTCAGAACTGAGGAAGTTCAGAACATGGAATTTTCAGTGTGAAAAACCAGACAAGTCTGAGACAGACCAGAACAAGTTGGTTACCCTCACTATAGGATTTGTGCATTGCACTGCATTTATAGTGGTCGGTATTTTCTCTTTTCATGGAGCACCTCTTGCATTTTAAATATCAATCTCCTCAGTACATTTTTTTTCTTGCAATGTTGGACAGCAGCAGTGAGCTACAGCTCTCTGTTAGCCATGTGAGTATGAGGATAAACAACCAATACTCTTCAGTAGACTGTGTTGCCAAGTGAAAAAGTTCAACTAATTAGATATCTTAAAGACATTTTTCACATTATATTTTGCATATATGATGAGTTTATCAGGTCATAACACCACTGCAAGTTGAAAAGCATCTGTATATTCATTAATTAATTCCCTGATGTTAAACTAACCTTGCATTCCTGGGATGAATCCCACTTGGTCATAGCACATTATCTTTTTATATTTTGTTAGAATAAATATAGTAGATTTCTTCTGGGGGAAGAGGTATTGGGACTGAGCCTAGGGGCATTCTACCTCTGAGCTACACCTCTAGCCTTTGTCATTTTTTACTTGGAAACACACTGACCTTGAGCCTGTGATCCTCCTGTCTCAGCCTCCCAAGTACTGGGATTATAGACATGCACTAGCACACTCAGCTTAGTTTGGTAGATTAAAAATAAAAATCATAAAGACATTGAACTATAGTTTTCTTTTTTCACACTCAGCTTTTCTGGTTTTAGGATCAGGATAATACTGGCCCCATACAATAAAATGAGAAGTATCCCCTCCTTTCCTATTTTTTTTGGAAGAATTTGTGAAGAACTGATAAAGATATTACTTTACATATTTGAATTTACCATTGAAGCCATCTGGTAATGGAATTGGGGGGGGGTAATTATTATTACCATCTATACAGGTCATAGATATATTTCAATTTTCCATTTCTTCTTGAATCAGTACTTTGTGTTTTTTCCAAGAACTTGTCCATTTTGTCTACTATATAAGCTGTTGACATACAGTTGTTCATAGTATCCCTTACATTTCTTTTTATTTCTGTAAAGTAATACTAATAACCCCTTCTGTATTCTTGAATTGCTGACTTTCAGAAATTTGAGACTTCAGTTTTGTTTGTTTGTTTTTTGGTCAATCAAGCTAAAAAATTACCAACTCTATTGAGCTTTTCAAAGAACCAAAAACTGGTTCTTTGAAAGAACCAAAATTTCCCTCTATTTACTGGCTATATCTTATATATTTTGGCATGTTTCTCTTCATTTTCTTTCATCACAAAATATTATAATTTTCCTTATGAATAATGTTTTAACCCTTTAGTTATTTAGAAACTAAATAACTAAGTTATTTAATCTCTACATTTCTTAATCCCCCAAATTTCTTTTTTCTTGATTTCTAATTCCATTTAATTTTTGTTGGAAAATATATTCTGTATGATTTCCATTTATTAAATTTATTGAGTCATGTTTTGCAGCTAATTGTATGATCTATCCTGGTGAATTTTCCATATGCTCTTGAGAAAGCATTATTCTACTCTATTGCTTACAATAGAACTTGATAGTATAAAGTATTCCATAGTCTAATGCAGTTAGACTTAGCTTCCTTTGGAAAAGTAGGTGTTTTTGATTTCTTTTGTTTTTTGTTTGTTTGTGGTACTAGGGATTGAATCCAAGGGAATTCTACCTCTATTTTATTTTGAAACAGGGTCTCACTAAGTTTCTGAGGCTGTATTCAAATCTGTGATCCTCCTGTCTCAGTCTCCCAAGTACTGGAATTACAAGCTCTATCATGCCTGGCTGGAAAGGTTGCTTTTGAGGACAAGATTTTATGTTTGTTCTGATCTAGGAGTATTCTTTTCTGCCTCTTTCCTTGGTTCTCTTTGATAAACCAGCTGGCCTGTAGCTTAGCTTTTTCTCTCATCAAACTACCAATGTCTCATTAATAACTTACTACAACAATTTCTATTGTTTTTGATAATCAAATTTGAATGCCCCCATGCTCTACTGCAGATAAAATCATTTCAGGAGAGCTTTAAAACTTTCTGTTTTTATCTACTCCTCTATCCCTGGGCAAAATCTCTAGGACCCTGCTCTGGACCCAGGAGCAAGAGGCCATGACCCACTTCTCTCAGAGTGACATCCTTGCTTTATGAACAGGATTCTGGGAGGAGAAGTAGACTCTGATCTTCATGGCTTGCTTCTTTCAGTGTGAAATCTTGACCCTACTAGAGAGCTGGGGTGAGGGCAGTCAGGGACCCAGCATCCCAAGCTTAATGCATTTGGGATACACACTCTACCCACGGTTGACAACTGGAGGAAGAGATGTTCCAACTTGTTGGCTGCATCTGCTTCATCTGTAGGCTATGTGACTTGGAGCCATTTGATTTGGAAGGGGAAGACTAAGAAATGCTGAAGGCGTGCTGCTCCAGTGAGATACCGTATGCCTGACCTGGAGGTGAGGGGAGAGGGATCCTTGGCCACATTCACCTGCAGCAAAGTTCTTCTCAGGCTGAGCTGGAAGACTAGTGGGGAGAACCATAGCTCAGGTCACATACATATAAATAAGCTGTTGTATATTACACATTTAAATATATATTTAAATGTGCATATGTTTGTAAAATTTCTATCTACAGTGTCTGTTTTCTTTTTTCCTGAGGAGTGGATTAACAGCTCCTCCCACTGCTGTCCTAGAAATCTCTTTATCTAGTTCATCTTTTTCTTTTTTCTGTAATTTCAGTAAGATAGAGAGTGAAAGGAAACGGAAAACACAGGCTCAGATCATTATCTGTAGAATTCAATTGAGAAGATAAGTGTAATAGCTGAGTACCAGCTCTGGACCCAGACTGTCTGAATTTAAACTCCAGTTCCACTGCACAGACGATATTTCCACGTGTCTTTTCTTCACTTATAGAATGGAGATAATAGCAGCAGTTACCTCATCAGTGAGTGTGATAGTTAAGCAACTTAAATATAACCCAGAACAGTGTTGGGCATCTAGTAAGTGCTAAGTAATAGCTGTTATGATTATTACTTTGTTTGGGTGTTTCTAATACCAGGCCCATTGTACTAGACTAGTGAATCGCAAACATATCCATGTGTGTGTCAGACTTTTGTCTTTTTTTAAAAAATGCAAAACTTTGACAGTTTTCACAACTATCCCCAAATCAGAATTACCATGTGGAGGGCTCTGGCAAAGGTCACAAGTGATTAGCTTGAGGCCAGCTTAGCATGAGTCTACAGAGAATCACTGGGGAGCCACATTTCTTAATTTAAAAAAAAAAAAAAAGTATTTGCCTAATGACATCCTGACCAACTTGAATTTATAAAATTTTATAATTTAATTAATTAATTAATTCACTTACTCATTGAACACACCTTTAGCAAACACTGACTATATTCAAGGCAATTTGCAGGGAATTTCAGGATGAATCAAATGCAGTAATTCCCTCCAGAAATTCACATGTGTATATATTATAGTTGCCACAGTCACATATAATTGGGCTACAGTTCCATATAAAAATGCCACATGAAATATCCATTAGAAAAGTTATTTGAAGGGAAGAGTCCTAAGCTGGCTTTTTAAAAGTCCCAAACATAAGATGACCAATAGTAGCCAACTATCAGCCCTTCCTAAACTAAGATTATAAATTCTCTTTCCCAACCTACTTCAGAAGATTGTTCAAGCCCTACAGACCCACTTCATCATGTTTAAGGGAAATGAAAGAGTGATAAAAAGAGCTGTGGTTACTGTATGTTCAGGGTTGTTGCTTCATCTCATTCTTCCAGGCAGTTGATGGTGCTTCGAGCATGTGAGATGTCCCTCTGGCTAAGCACACAGATACCAATTCCAAATCCCACCCCTTACCCATCAGCTGATAAAAAAAAATGATTTGCTCATCACTATGATTCTTCTTGTCACTGAGTTTGGCAGAAACCTTTTGGTCTGGTGGATATTTAGAGTAGAAGTTAGTTCAGGAGCACACATATACATTCCAGTACTAAGATACAAACTAAAGCTAATCCTGGACCAAAGACTAGACCACTCACTCAGAAAGCATACTACCCACCTACCACGTTTGAACTTGACTGGAGAAGAGAAATAAAGCCCTGGCATTTACTTTGAGAGTGTAGTAGAATGAATGTGGAAGATTGTTGAACTGTCTATTCACTTCTCAGCTTGAAATGTTTTTACTAATCTGATTCCTCCCACCTCCCTCCTCCTTTGAGGAAAGGAATAGAATGAGTGCCCAGAGCAACCATAGCAGTTTTAGGTTGGGAGTGGGTCGGGGAAGGGCTCCCCACCCCCCATGACCTGGCAGCTGACCTGCTGGGGTCTGGCAGCAGGCCACCCATACTTTACTGAAATGCCTGAGGCACAGCCAGCAACCAAGCATGTGGCAATGGAGCTACCCCCAGAAGAGCTCACTGTACCCTCTCAAGAGGAACATTGCTCCACCCATGTTCCCTGGCCAGCATCTATTTATCAGGAGTCAGGGAAAGTGTGGCTAAGGGCTGTTCCTTCTTCTAAGATAAACATTCATCCTCTATGGTGAATATCTACTTAAATATCTACATAGTCCCTCAGAGAAATCGGTGCACTGCTGGTTCCAAATAAATATGTACAAATTGCTTTAAAAGCAGAGGGAGCTAGGTTACCTCCACCTCCACTTCCTTCCAAAGTCTAGCTGTGAAAGGGACTGGTTGGTAACTGGCAGTGGCTCAGGAAAGCAACCAGCAGGAGTGACAGATGACTCAGTCCAGGATGAAAAAATCCCCAAGTTGTATGTGCCAATAAATAACCAGTAAGAAAATCTCCTCACTGTCACTCATTTCAGGGTGCTTGCCCACCTTCTCACTCCCCTTGCTCTGTCTTTTCCTAACTTTAAAGCCCCTTCAAAGCCGAGCATGGTGACACACACCTATAATCCCAGTACTTGGGAAGCTGAGATAGGAGGATCACAGGTTTGAAACCAGCCTCAGCAACTTAGTGAGACCTTGTTTCCAAATAAAAATAAAAATAGGGCTGATGGTGTAGCTCAGAGATAGAATGCCCCTGGGTTCAATTTCTAGCACCACAATAAATAAATAAATAAATAAATAAATAAATAAATAAATAAATAAATAAATAAGCAAACACCCTTCAAGATAGACCTTGTATGCTTTGTGTGATTTTGGATGCACAAAATGATATTCTGATGCTATCTTTATTTGAAAAATTTGGTGTAGTAATTCCTTCTAGACTCGCTCCAGATTTTGTTCAGTATGGGGGTTTTGCATTGATTTATTTTAAAATATTGCATTCATCTGGGCATGGTGGTGCATGTTTGTAATCCCAGTGCTTAGGACACTGACACAGGAGGATCACAGGTTTGAAGCCAGCCTCAGCAATTCAGTGAGAACCTCTGCAACTTACTGAGAACCTGTTTCAAAATAAAACAGGATAGTGGTGTAGCTCAGAGGTAGAATGCCCCCTGGGTTCAATCCCTAGTACAAAAATAATATAAAATATTGCATTCAAATATTATTTATCTTGATTACTACCTTTCTGTCATCTCCATATAATTTGCTTCCAAGGCATGTGGCTCCCCAGCCTTGCTCAAGCCCTGACTCTGATCGGCAGGGGTACTTTCAGGGATGGATGTGCCACTTTACTTTCTTGGTCATGGTCAAGAGCCAATGCTCTTTGAAAGCATTACTATAACCAGGAAGACATGGAGTTCCAATAATAGACTTCCTGGTACCATAGCCAGTAGTACTGGACCCAGAAAGGCAGTAATAGCATGCCTACCTCTCTCCCTTGCAGCTTATTTCTGTGGGACTTTTCTAGGAATATTCTAGGAAACTTCTGAGCTGAGCCTAAAGACCCGTAAGACACATTCTCTGTAACATTTCTTTGTTATTGTATTAAGTTTTTCTGTGAAGTGTTCCCATAATAAGTACAAAATTATAAAGAGTGATGAAGTTAATGTCTCAAAGGACATCATATTATTTATTCCAAAAGAATAGTGTCCTGCTGGTATGTGAATGCTGATCAAGCAATGTGCAAACATTATGGAAAATAAATGATGGAACTAAGCTGACAAGTTTATTTTCAAAGCAGGAGACGTGGGTCCTATAATAACTTTCTGCTGTTGTGACTGTTTCTATTATTCCACATGATTGATGTATGTTTAATGATTTTTATCTGATGTGTCTGGGAACTGGAATTGCAATAGCTCGGGTGAGTGTATGCTTCTTTCTTTACAAGCGAAGATTGTTTTATCCACAAAGCAGAGCTCTGGCTTTTAGAGTTAGGTTACCCTTAGAAGATCAACTGTGTAGCCCCTTCAACTTGAAGGATGTAGTTCAGTAACCGGGTTTGACATAATGGTCCCTGTGCTCCAAATAACATCTACATTTGTGTGAAACTTTTATGTGAGTGGTTTTATTCGCATGCTCATAACACCATTTTGCAGTAAGTTAGAGAGTTATTAGTTGTTTTCAAGTTTCCCATGGGAGGAAAGCAAGACAAGAGAGAGGATAAATGGAAATGTGGTTGTGCATTTAGTCACCAGCAGTCTCAGGGCTACATACTTCATCCTCAGACTATGGCCCATCTTCTTCTGTTTGGCTAAGTGGAAGCTTCTAGTGTGTGTGTGTGTGTGTGTGTGTGTGTGTGTGTGTGTGTGTGTGTGTGTGTGTTTAGATTACTAATATATACATATGTGGGAAATAAATAGAGTTGCACCTGATTGAAATGCTCTCCCCTGTTATGAAAGCTTTTTAATGAATCCCATTATATTTTGTTCAGTTATTCATGCAAAAATGAGAAAGTAGACATGCAATTCCAAGAATTCCTCTAATGGAATGAATAGATGTTCCTAGGTTCTTCTACAAAGTTATTTTTCAGATATTAAGCTGTAGGACTTGTGACAAGTATTAGGTAGAGCAAAAATTCTAGACCTTCCTATTTTCCCCCCATTACCTAGGGCATAAAATCCAAATTCCTATGGCTACTATCCACAGTCATCAGCATTCTGATTATAATCTGACTCCACCAATCTTTGTAGTTTCAACACCATTCTCTGATTTACACACACCCCCCATACTCCTTCCACCCACTCAGAAGACAGCACACTCTTTCCCAACTCAGTGCCCTGTGCACTCTGTTACCTCAGCCTAGAGTTGCCTGTTCTACCCACTGACCCTTCACTGATTGATTCACAAGTCTCTCCTTTGTGAAATCTATGTGAAGATTCTTAGAAGAGTGACTTGTAGAGTCCTCTGTGTTCCCACAGTACTTTATTTAGATCTTTCTTTTTCAGAGACAGTCTACCACTGAGCTCTACCCCCAGCCTTTCGCATATTTTATTTTGAGACAGGGTCTCACTAAGTTACCCAGGATGGCCTGGAACTTGCCATCCTTCTGCCTCAGCCTCCTGAGTAGCGAGCACCACATCTGGCTTGGCTCTCTGGCCCATCTTTCCTTCACTCTCTTGTCCATCTGCTTCTCTCCATTATTAGTTTCTCTCTGAATTGATTAATTTTGCTCCATTGAACATCACCAGCACTGTCTCTTAGCCTCCAAAACAGGCGCTTTTTAGGTCAGGGGCTCACAGCCACCTAAGTCAATTTCTGGGCAACCAGAAGATTGGGTGATAAGTATCTGGAGCCAAATAGTTCTTCTCTAGGACAAGCTGGTATGATCCCTGCCACATATTTCTTGTGTTATAAATGTTAACTTTGGACATAAAGTGTTTGTCTAGGTGATTCTTGGGTTTCATAAATATTTCTGGCCCATGGATCATTTCCATACATCACAGAGCATCATAGACCACATATCCTGACCAAAATTTTTGAGACATGCTATTTTTAAAGAGGCATTCATGGGGGTTATAAACTGATTTATTCTAGACTACAAAGAAAGATGAATGTGGTTGTATTTAAATGCTAAAATTACAAGAGACCAGCCCGAAGGCCACCTGGAGGATCCTTAGGGCCCTCAGCCATCCTCAGACCACACGTGGAGAACTGCTGTTTTATGTCTATCTCTGTATCCCAATAGTAAATTTGCTTTTTAAAAATGACATAGCTTTGCTATTTTGTCATGATCTGTTTTAGCTTCACTTATTCATTGTCAGATCTTTTTCCTGCTCTGGGGAGATGGGACAAGTTTAAAATTCATTTTATTACCCTATTTCATGTTCAACATCATCCGAAATATAGTTTATAAGGATACATGACACATACTCTATCTATGCCATCTTGAAAACAGAATAACCACTGAAAGATTAAAAAGAAAATCTAGATATTGAATTATAAGCTTTCTTCTTCCTTATAATTCCTACTTCTTTTCTTTATTGCTTTTTTTGTTTTGTTTTGTTTGAGGCCCGGCTTTGAAATTGGCACTGAGCAGTCAGTGGCCATTAAAGATTCCATTTCACTAAATGTGCCGAGCAAACATAATAAATGCCAAAGCCCTGCGTAAATGTGCTGGAGTCAAGAAGGGAAGATGCTGGCGCAGATCAGGGGCATGGGCTCCAAGCAGCCATTCTCATCCCCCATGGATGGGCTCTGGTTCTCAGCAGCAGTACAGGTTTCTGAACTTAAGATTCCCAGGCCTGTCAGCAGGAAGCCTGATCAGGAAGGCTTGTAAAGCCAGTGTTCTGTAGGAAATAACTAAGCGACATTCTCTCCCCAAGTATTTCCTGTTTTAAGAAGAAGTAGCAGAATAACTAAATTTGTTGCCATCTCCTTGAGGCTCTCATTTTTTTTTTTTTTTAATATTAAAAATGGTTGCTGGAGAGCCCGGCACAAGAGGAGTCCTGTGCTGACTGGAGTGTGGGAGGAAACAGGGAGCAGGAGTCCAGAGCTGTGTCGACGAGTCAGCCCTTGGCACGTCGTCACGGTCCACTGCTGAACACATGTTCTCATCTGCAGCATGAAGGTTTTGATGGGCTACATTTACCTTTAGGGTCTCTTCTGGGTTCCGGATTCTCTTTTGCCCTTCTGAGGCACAATATTCTTCTGTCAATGAGTTCATAGAATCTGAATTCAACAGTCTGGTAGTAAGCAAAAAAGTGACAGCTTTAACATCATTCTGGCATAAATTTTACCATTCTTTTTCCCTATAAATCCAAGTCAATCATTATGTCAGTGTAGGTACCCACCCTCCCTTAAATCTCACTGAAGAAAATATTTGTATACATGCACAAGATTTATAATATGTAAAATATTTATAAACAGATAGATTTAGATTAAAATATATTTATGGGGTAGAGGGATAGCCTAGCATAAATCCCAAGTTCAATCCCCAGTGCAGCAAAAAAAAAAAAAAAAAAAAAAAAAAAAAAAAAAAAAAATATATATATATATATATACACACACACACACACACACACACACACACACACACACACATATTTCAAAATAGGTAAGGAATTCCTACAAGTTTCTAAGGAAAACAGCCTTATAGAAAAATGGTCAAGAGACTTGGAGAGGTATCTCATACATACAAAAAAATATAACTAAGCAGCCCCTCTCCCCAAAAGAAGAAAACATACTCATCCTCTTTAGTAATCTGAGGAATGCAATAAAAATCACGAAGAGTTGTCTCAAAGATTGGCAAAGCTAAAAAAGGATTGAAATGCCAGGTAATGGTGAGAAGAAGAAGGAAGGAACATTTGCACACTATAAGTGGGAAGGCAACTTCATTCAGTGACTCCGGATAACAGCGCAACATCGCAGTGAGGTCCATGTTGCAGGAGCAACACAATGGCTCAGCGCTCATGCTACAAGGGACGGACCTTTGAAAAATGCATAACATGAGCTAGAGTGCTTAATATTCATAATGGCCAAATGTGCGGGTAACACAGATGTCAGCCAACAGGAGCATGGATGTCTCTACACACTGGGACATTCTATAGCAAAGCACAGGGAAAGGCCACAGCTAACTGACAACACAGGTGAGTCACAAGGCAGAGCAGAAGCCAGACAGGATGGACAAAACTATATGGTTGGAAGATACATATAATTACAGTGAAACTATAAAGAAAATCAAATAAGTGAATACCACAAAAGTCATTATGTTGAGGGAAAAAAGGTCTGATAAGGAAGAAAAACACAGAAGGAGTTTCTGGGGTGGGCAATGTTTTATATCTTAGAGATATAAGAGATATGGCTCATCTCTTTATAACCACTTTGCTAAGTCCTAATTTTAGGTGTTCTGATTCTAAATGTACATGGTAGGTCACAATTTTAAAATGCTTCAAAAGAAAGACAAATAGCCTGTTGATGTGTGAAAATTTGGATCTATATCACAGAAGCAGACAGTGACTTAGTGGAAATAAAAGGCAGTTGGGAGTCAAAATTTTATGTAGGAAAATTCTAAAATTAGTAAATCTACTTCTAAGATATGGAACATACTTATTTCCCAGGAAAAGGCAAACTCTGAGCCAAAAATGCTCCTTTTTATCTTACTTTTACTTTCTTTGGAAAGGAATTCAGAAATCTTAACTGGGCTCTATGTTCACAAATATAATGAAAGTAACCCAGTCACCCAAGTTAAAATGGTTAAGCAAGTAATGCAGTTCAACATAATAAGTAACTTCTCTAAAAATATCTGTAAAGCTAGTAATAATGCAGGAGAATCAAGCAGTTCATTGAAAAATGAAAAACTCACTCTCTTCAATTCCTACATATTAATCACCCATCTGAACACTTACCTACAACCCTGGTTCACTTTTTTCCTTATTTCTACCAGTAATGTATTATTTTGCAGTTACTGAATTCCTGTGTTTCTATTTAATCTGATCCATCTTTACAGAAGTTGAAAATGGATAAGACAGATATATATGACTTTAAACTTCTTTCACTAATAATAGCACATGCTCAACCCTGGCTGCTTAAGCTTAAATATTTCCAGTTTTTTTCAGGTTCCTGGTAAATCTTAGCAATTATAGAACTTCTTGTATTTCTGCAACTGTTCTTTGTTCATTTTCTGCAAATCTGTATAATGTCTTTAAACATAGTTGCAGATACTTATTTTTTCCCTTACCAGGATTGCCTATTAAATTAAAATAGGAACTACTCAAAAAAAAAGAAAAGAAAAGCCAGAGATCATTCATTACCAAAAATCTCAACATGAGAACGAATTTGACTTTTTGTGCATTCTCTGGTCCTCCACAGAGAAGACCATCCTGTGACCCACTGGAATATAACACCACATGTAGACAAAAACATCTTTTTTATGGAGAAAAAGGGGTAAGGGAACAGGAGAGGAGACAAACGGCAGCTGAAACTTTGCTTCACATGTTTGCAATTTAAAATGTTTATGTTCCAAAGTCATAGAGATACTTCTCTCTAATCCTAAATCTGACTTAAAACTACATGTTTTTTATTATCCTATTTAAGAACTTTCATTGTGAGCTCTCAGCTGGCCGCACCCTGAAGTTCGACTCTGACACCTCACAGACCAGCTCACATTTGCTCAAGCTTAATATATGACAAAATTGTGATTATTTGTCATGCTTGGGGATAGACTATTAAAAATGTCATCTTACTTTGGAATCACAGAGAGAAGAAAATAAACACAAGATTCCTCATCCTAATGGAATTCACCCTGAGATCTGAAAGCAACCAGTGTTATAGCTACCAGGATTCCAGAGTTGGCTATCTGTATCCCTTCCCTTCAGCTCATTTTTTTTTATTGTATATATGTATGTATTTGAATAAGAACATCTAGGCACAATGGGAAAGATGTCTGGATAGAGAGGCTTGGGGTAGGAGAAGGCCCCAAAGGGAGATGCTCTGTCTCTGTCCTTCTCCCAGTCCTCCTGTTGGAACTATGGAGGGGGACACTGTTACAATAATCTGGCAGAGAAGCTAGAGCATAAATATTAGCTCTTTTTGTCTGTGAACAAAACTAGGCCTTATTTCCTATTTTATATACATACATATAAAATTGTCATATGACAATTGACTGTGTGATGGTCAGAGAAATTCTTATATCTCATCCAATCATTTATTCCTTTAGAATACAGAAAAATAGAGAGACGAGAAAGATCAAAGTATCTTTCTTAATGCCTCTGCCAGTTTTCTGCTCATTCCTATCCTGGCTTAGTTTGGTTGAATAATGACTATGCAAAGTTATTCTTTGACTGTGGTGATGACAGAAAGGTAAATTGTTAACAAATGACTGGGTGGATCCAGAGTAGCTGATCTTCCCAGGTCTCTATGGTGTGATTTGGGACCACTGTGTAATCAAAAGCCTGGTGTGAAGTGTTTGAACAGGCCTAGAACACCATCAGTTCCCATCTAGGTTAAGACCTTGACATTCTTCCAAGTCTCCAACTTGTACCAGTCACAGTCACAGAATAATTTCTCTCCAAACCCAAGTTAAAGGTGACTAAGGAAACAGGTTCACTACATATATATATATATATATATATATATATATATATATATATATATATATATATATATATTTAGATGGGACATTCTACCTCCGAGCTATACCCCCAGCCCTATTTTTTACTCTTTATTTTGAAACAGGGTCTCACTAAGTTGCCGAGGACCTCACTAAGTAGCTGAGGCTGGCTGCGAACCTGTGATATTCCTGTCTCAGCCTCCTAAGTACTAGGATTACAAGCATGTGTCACAACATTCGGTTTACTACATATATTTCAATTGCATTTTATATTGCAGATTTCACATTAGTCTAAGGAGTTAAGTTTCTTCAGAAAAATCTGTATCCAAGCTGACCAAAACTCAGGAATCCCCAGTGCAATAATAGGAAAATTCATATGGGCAGCATTTCACAATGAGCTCACTTCTGTTGGACAGGACTGAGCTTTCAGGACCTAAAGGAAATTTTTCTTCTGCCTGTGCAGAATGGAGTTCTGATTCTCTACCAGCTAGTTTTTTGCATTTATGAATTGTAATATGCTAAAACTAAAAGAATCATAAGGAAGATAGAATTAAAGGAAGTAAAGTAGGAAGATAGTATTTAAGGAAGGTAAAGAAGAGCTGGGCCTAGTGGTGCACACCTATAGTCCCAGCTACTCAGCCAACTAAGGCAAAAGAGTCCCTTGAGTCCAGTAGTTCCAGACCAGGCTGAGCAAGATAGCAAGACCCCGTCTCAAAAAAATAAGTAAGGTAAAGGAGAGGTCAAGAAGGAAAGGAAAAGAGACTATTGATTTCAGGCTACCAGAAGACAGAGCCTTGTTACGAGTCCACTCCATGAACCTTGCCAAGGAGGGGCAGTGTTTGAGTCCAGCCCAATGTTCATTCACTTTTTCAGAGAGACGCAACCCCAGGTTTCTGCAATGATGCTCTGAATTCATGGCATTTCACAAGACCATTGAAAATGCTTAGTAATTGTTTCCAGCTGTTGCTCAGACATTTCCTTTACATTCCATGGCCCTGGAGAAAGAAAGAAAAAAATCCTCCATGCCAGTTTTTGTGGATCATAGCATTAGCTGTGAACCCACTTCACGGTAGTCTATAAAATAGAGTTTTTCATTTCATTGTTTCTACCTCATGTCGAATCTGTACATGTTAAAAAAAAATTAAAAAGAAAGAAACAAAAATAGCCAAAAGGCTCTTTTGAGTTTAGGGAACTTTCCCTTCCTATGTTGTAAAAAGCTCACTAATTCAGATCTGCCTCATTAGTGAAAGATCTGGATTACAGACTATTGAATTATAACATTCTAGAATTATCATATGTAGAAATATGTGTGCATGTCTGCACGGGGCACTTGATTTTTAGGGTCACACAGATGGCCCAGTATGTGGAGCGTGCTGGGAAGAGCACTGGAGATGGGGACCCCTGGGCCACTGCCAGGTTCCAAGGCCTTGGACAACATTCCCCAACATGCAAGGCAGGGACTGGAAAGGGATGGCAAGTACGTGGCATGTGCAGTGTCGCTTTCCATCCTGCTCCCACAGCCGATTTTGCTCATCTGTGCAGTGAACTTTCTATTAGCCCCAGAAGCAGCCTCAGCATATTTCTTAACACGAAAGCTCCAATAAACATCCATCAATCTGTCAACCTTGGCACACAGTTTTAGGTCTATTTGTGGGACTGGATGATTTCAAAGTTTCTTCCAGCACTTTAACTCCAATATGCTAATAGAGATTTGTAAGGCACTCACTTTAAGGAATGCAGAAATGAAACCTGTGTATGTTTTATAACATATGAACCATTTCCAAGTCACTTTTACAAGTACTTACAACAACAGCTTCATGAAATGCAATGGTTTTCACCAGACTTCACACAGCAGCTAGATTCAGAAAACAGTGGATCTCACCAGACTGAAGGGAAGGAAGGAGGCCAAGGATAGATGCCTGTGTATTGGAATCAACTAAGGAGAGTTTTTAAAATACTTAAATATAGGACCCATCTTGTTTGTCTTTCCTTAAGTCTGTGATGGAACCAAAAGAGTATGTTTGCAGCTGGGCGTGGTGGCACACGCTTATAATACTTGGGAGGCTGAGAGAGGAGGATTGCAGGTTCTAGGACAGCCTCAGCAAGTAGTGAGACCCCCATCAACCTATTGAGACCCTGTTTCAAAATAAAAAATAAAATAGTATTGGAGGTGTAGCTTGGAGGTAGAATGCCCCTGGGTTCAATACTCAGTACCAATAAATAAATAAATAAATGTTTGCTTAAAGATCTGTTTGGTGAGCCGGGTGTGGTGGCGCACGCTTGTAATCCCAGCATTTGGGAGGCTGAGACCAGAGGATCCGGGTTCGAGGCCAGCCTCAGCTATCTAGTGAGGTCCTCCGCAACTTAGTGAGACCTGGTTTCAAAATAAAGAATAAAAAAAAAAAATAGGGCTGGGGGTATAGCTCGAAGGTAGAATGCCCCCGAGTTCAATCCCTAGTACCGCAAAAAAAAAAAAAAAAAAAAAAAAAAGATCTGTTTGGTAAATTTGATTTGATCCACATTTCTGTCCAAAGATCCTTTCTGGAGCCTAGTTTATATGACTTAATTTCCTTAATGGTCTATTATTTCAAGCAAAAAGCAGTAGTAAATGTCACCTCTGACCTCTGGCCTCATCTGAATAAAATCTATACATCTCAAGAGTAGAGTATAAATAAAAGGATTTTACCACTGATTGAATTTGCAGCTCTATTTCAAGAACCAAGACATTGTGTTCATCAGAAAACCACTTAATGGTGGCCACTCAACCCTTTTAGTTTCTCAGTCCAGAAACATTGTTGAAGTCGTTCCTAGCTCTTCTCTTTCTATCACAAACTTCACCCAGTTTTTTTTTTCAGCCAATTCTGTGGGTTCTTGATTCACGAACTCTGACTCTTTCTCAACACCAACTCTGCATCAATGATTGCAGTCACCCCCTAGCTGGAGTCCTGCTATAATCCTTGATCCCCCATCTATTTCTTCATAGCATGGAATGACTACAATAAAACTGACTCCAGATACTGTCTTCCCTATATTTAGAAATCTCTAAATGACCTCATAATTTCATCCCAGTCAAAGTCCTTACAATGCCCTGCAAGACCCTGCACCTCCTGCCCCCAAGACTTCCCTCTTTGTCCACTCAACCCTGACCTCCTTGTCCCTCAACACACCATGAACTCTCCTGCTAAGAGTATTTGCTGATGCTATTCCATCTGCTTGAAAGGTAAATCTTCCAGATCCCCATGTGACTCTCTTCCTCTTGACTCAAATGTCACCACATAGATGAGCAATTGCTGTCTAACCCTCACCAAAAGTGCTTTAATCTGCTCTATGGTACATATCAGCATATAAAAAATAGTTTATTTTGTTTATTGCTTCTCTTTCTCCATAAAATATCAGCTCCAAGAGGGCAGGGATTTCAGTCTGCTTTGTTTATAGATATACCCTTGGCATCTCTTTTTGTTTTAATTATTATTTATTTACTTATTTGCTTATTTGCAGTGATGGGAACCGGGACCTTGTGCATGTTGGGCAAATGCTAAACTACCTCCCTTCTCTTCCTAGTATTTAGGACAGTGCCAGGTACATAGCAGGTGTTCCATAGATATTTGCTGTATAAAGAAATAATGAATGAATTAGGTAGTAGACAGTAAGACTCAATGGTTAGAGGAAGCAGCCCACTAGTGAGCAATGAACAACAAGAACAAGCTTTTCTGAGAATTGATTACTCAGACTTCCATAACTCAGTTTCCCCCTCTCTAAGATGGACAGCTCTGTCTTCTTTTTTAGCAGGTCACAGAGTTGCAACTCAAATAGATGGGAATTTATTCTAATACTTTAGAAGAAATGTTCCATCTTGTCTTATATAAAGTATTTGTGAAACCACTGTGTAATTTTATATTTATGTCATTTCCCTCACTTCTTCATTCTCTACATTACTCCACTGAGCACTATTTTACTCTCAAAAGAACAATAGGAAGTGATAAAAGTAGAGTTCTTTCTTAGGAGAGTTCTTTCTTTTTTTTTTTTTTTTTTTTTTTTTTTTTTTTTTTTTTTTTTTTTTTTGGTACTGGGGATTGAACCCAGGAGCATTCTACCTCTGAACTACACCCCTATTCTTTATTTTGAAACAGGTTCTCACTAAGTTGCAGAGGGCCTCACTAAGTAGCTGAGGCTGACCCTGATCCTGTGATCCTCCTGTCTCAGCCTCTCAAGTACTGGGATCACAAGTGTGTGCCACCACAGCTGGCAAAAGTAGATTTCAAGACAGGCATGGTGGTGCACGCTTGTAATCCCAGCATTTGGGAGGCTGAGACCTGAGGATCCGGGTTTGCAGCCAGCCTCAGCTACCTAGTGAGGCACTCTGCAACTTAGTGAGACCCTGTTTCAAAATAAAGAATAAAAAATAGGGCTGGGGGTATAGCTTGGAGGTAGAATGCCCCTGAGTTCAATCCCCAGTACTGCAAAAAAAAAAAAAAATAGATTTCAATAAACCCATTTTATTACTTACTCATTTCTTTGTCACTGAGGAGAAAAAAAATCAATATACTTTCTTAAAACAATGCAATTCTCTGCTTAATGTGCCATCTATTCTTTTTAGGTATAGACAGCCTATCTTATAAATGAAAACTTCTGGATTCCAAAATAATTCATGTGGAATTTCTAGATACAAAAAAGTAGTTTAGGATAGTGGTATCACACAAAATATTTTAATTAATAATAATGGGTAAATTTTTTGAGCAACTTTTAAATTCAAGGCACTGTATAACAGCTTTGCATGCCTAATCTTAGCTTATCCTGACTTAAACTCTAAGAAGGAAGAGCATATTTTCAAAATGAGGCTTCCAAATGTAAAGCATGTTGCCTAATGTTACACAGCCTAACAGTTGGCAAACCTGTGATCAAATCTCAGTGCACTTAAATCCAAAGACAGTGTTTTTAACAGCTCTGCTTTTCTAAAGCAATGATTAATGGAGATGGTAAAATCAAATATTTCACATTTGGATAGTTCCAGAAAAATTAGGTCATAAGTTTAGAGTGTTTGACATTTTCCTGAATTTTTAAGTGTTGACTATAAAAACTAATATAGCAAGTCAGAAGGTGAAAACTACAGATAGTATTTCAGGGTACCTAGGAAGGTACCCCAGCAACCCACAAAGCAGTTTCACAACATATACTGTCAAAAAAGTATTCATGGCCCAAAATAAAATGAGGATTTGGCATTTGTCCAATTAATTGGATCAATGAGAAAGACAAACTGGATAACTCAGCTCTGAGTGGTTGTTTGTTTGTTTGTTTGTTTGTTTGTTTGAATTGTTCAACTTATCTGTCTCCAGAGATCAATGAACTAAAGCTGAAACCACAAAGTTACTTTCTGAATTCCTGTCTGGATGACCACTTATTTCTAAGTGAAGGTATTATGTCAAATTAGGGCATCAAGAAGATGTCTTTCATATATCTGTCATTTGAAATTAAATGCCTGTTTCAGAGAGGGGAGGAAATGGCAGATCTTGATGAAGAGAAAGAAGACAGTAGAGAGAGAGAGAATGTGTGCGTGTGTGTGTGTGTGTGTGTGCGCATGTGTGTGTGTGCTAGGTTTGTATACTGGGTGTGTGTAACAAGAGAGAACTCTGGGGGAGATCTTCTTTCCTCCCACCCTATTATTACCCAGCCCTGTCTCAAAAGTTCTTATAGACTTAAAACTCACATTCTCTGCCAAAACACACACCACCAAAACAATCATTGCTATTATCTTCATTTATAAAGGTTTTGCTTTCTTGCTCTTTATGGATTATTTATCATAAAACTGTTGCTCTGTGATGTGGGAAAGGATTTTTCTCTAATACATTTTTCTACTAAGAAATTTTTAATCATTTGTTCAAGTCCCAATGGGTCTCTCAAGTCAAAAGATAGAAAACAGAAATTGTATGAGTCAGTCTAATCTGATGAGTGGAATATGAGGAATCTTGGTAAAGCTCAGTGGAAAACCAAGGAAGTGTCAGGAAACAAATGAGTGGTGGTGACAGATGGCTCTTGTCCCCCTGGAAACTGGCCCGCACGCCATCTTTGAATCATTGTCGATGCTACCATCTTCTACCACCAAGGGGAATGTCTACCCTAACTGTAATGTGGACCCAAATGTTTTTCCCTTGAATTAAAGCTTTTTACCTCTTTTAATGTGTAAATGATTTTTCTAAACATTAGCCAAGAAAAATCAAGTACACAGAAAGACCTTATGTTTTCAAAATCACTTGAAACTAAAGAAACAAATAATCTTAGAATTAATTAGGATGAGAACATATGATATCTTTATAATGAAGAAAACAGCCTCCATGTAGGGAAAAGCAAATGTTCTAACACTATCAAAAAAAAAAATTAGCAGGGCAAGAAAAAATACTCTATCTACAGGAATTGTATCTGGAACTAAGACTAACCACATAGAGTTGATAAGTCTTCAGTTCCAAATGTCCTTTCTGAGGCTTGCGCAAGAGAGTCTAGAATGAGTTGGATGGAAAAATTCCAAGGAGGGTGAGGTCAAAGCAGAGGCTGGAGATCTGCCCATGAATGGGAGGTTTACAAACATAAGCAGAGATACCCTAGTGACCCAGAATACTGCCTCTGGTGCCAGACTACCTTGGTTCAAATTCAGGTTTTACCTCTTACCATCTGTGATAGCCTCAGAGAAATGATTTATCTCTTACCCTGAACCTCCAGGCTAGCAGAGCACTTGTCCAGCTAATGCAAGGCCCCAGGTTCAATCCCCAGCACCAATAAATAAATAAATACGTAAACTGTATCTCAGCTTTCTCTCTTAGAAAGCAGGGATAAACATGAGGCCTTTTTATGGGGTTCTCATAAGAATCAAAGAAAAGGAAAACATAATTAATCTAGTTAATATATAAAGCACTTGGGACAGTATCTTGCATAAAGTTTACCCCATAGGATATTTACTAGCTCTTATTTTTATTGTTACAGGCAAATAAACAAACTTCAAGCTGTAGACATGACTGCTATGTATGAATCATGAGTTGTCATAAGCCAAGGTGATAAAAGGGAGTAGTGACACGAGATTAACAAATGCACATTCGTGAATACATTAAGGAGTCTCAGTTGTAGACCAGGAGAATCGCTAGAAAATCTGCTTGTGCATATAAATGGCAAAAAAAGTTGAAGGAAGACAAAATGCCCAAGACAGAGATTTATTGTCACATATGCACCCCTGGAGTAAACCAGATAGCTTAAAGGAACTGGGCTGGATTTCCTGCCAACAATAAGAACAAAATAAGCAAATACAAATTAATGACCAGTCACTCACTATTATGAAGTCCTGTGCTTTGATTTAGATGTCTCCACTTCCAGGGATAGGTTGCATTTAAGAAGTCTGAATAGCAATGCAAAATAACCTTGCAATTCACTGGATAATGTACTACAACCACTAAGAAGGAGCTGTGACTAATATGCCCCCATCTTATCTTTTTCCTGTAGTAATTAACCAGCTATTTGGGGATAGTTGAATACTATCTTCCCTTCCCATACCCTCCCTTTCCTAGAACACTTGTAGAGGTAGTACTTGTCAAAAGGCATCATTTCCACAATCTTCTAACAATAGGGGTGTTCTCGGGCATTCTAAAATAGTTGTCGTAGAAGTCTGATCAAAAAGGTTTTACTACTTGTAAATATTTTCAAGTTCCCATCCAGTCATTTCCACGAACCTAGTCAAGTCAAGAGGATGTAGACGGTATAACCATCTAGGGACAGTCCAGAGTGCACTTCACTATGCTGAGTCTTGATCCACTGGCCAGCAGTGCAGGCAGAAGGTTCTACGTTTCAGGTCACACACGAATTCTGTTGAGTTAAATAAAATAGTGAGGGGCTGGGTGATCATGCAGTTGGCACTCTCCAAGATCTCAAGGACTCCGCTGGCAATACAAAAGGTACAAAAATTTTAATTCCAACCCAAGGTGGTGTCTGGACAGTCTTCAGGGCAATGTAGAAAAATGCAGTCAAATGAGTCAGGCAGCACGCCCAGCTTAGAACAGCAAGACAGCCTGAGGCAAGCATCATACCTGAGTTTCTAGGAGTCTTTCCTCTTGGGACAACTGAGCCATCCCTACTCAGTTCTCTTCCTCCTGGCCAGGCGTTTTGGTTTAGAAGTTCTGCCATCTATTCTGAAGAGGTCCTCTCATATTCTACCTTTTGATAGGTTCACTCTCGTAAAGACCATAAGGAGATTTGCAATAGAAATTGAGCTGTTGAAGGAATAGGACCAGTGTGTCAAAGACTCTCCCATTATTGTCGTTTCAGTCAAGCAATACCCTAAAGAAGCACCACAGTCAGGAAAATAAAATTAATTTTTATGTCAAAATAATAAATGTTTGCTTTGAATAGTTCAGGAGTTGTGGTCAGGAAGAAGAATAATGATACACAACATTTTAATGAGTTGGATGTTACAATTTCAAAAGTCAAATGAATACAGATCAGAAAAGCTCGGAATGGAAAATTGGAGTTCTGGTTTGTCCTAGGTCAGTGGTTCTTCATCCTGGCTCCACATTAGAATTGACTGGAGAGCAAGAAACTTACACTTCAGATAAGTCAGCATCTCTGGGAGAGGAACTCCCAACACTAGTATCATATCATTACAAGCTCTCCAAGTGATTTAATATGCAATCAGGGTAGAGCACACTGGTATGAATTATCCTGATTGGTTCTCTTGACCAGAAGTTACCAAACATGACTAATAAATGCTGTTGAAAACAGACTCCCTAAGTACAGAGGGGCTGAATCTCATCTTCAGAGGTGGGAGTGGGAACAGGAGGGTATTGTTGCTGGTGATGATATGACAGTGAGGAGCAGAAATCTGCATTTTTAAGAGCATCTTATGGAAAATCACATTATTTGACAATCCAGACTCCAAGGAATGGTTCTTACACTTCGTGTTTTGGTTTGCTAAAGTGAGATATCAACTAAGTCTGGTGGTTCCAGACTGTTTTCTTCCTAATTGAGAATATTACCTTGACCTTGCTTGATACAAAACAATTCAAGTTTTTGTTCCAAAGAGCTTTCCCTGGTCAAATTTACAAGATAATGAAGTGCTTTGATAAAGATGTGCCTTTGAGGCATTTTGGAATTCCTTACTGGATATGCTTTGTAAGTCCTCACACCTAGGGTCTTTGAGAATCCGGAAGCGTGCACAGATTGGCTTTTCAAACTGAGGCCCATTTGAGGTGGAATTCTCAAGCATGCCTTATTTATCACCCCACCTTTGAGGTCTCACCCCATGGACTAAGTTTTCCAAAAAGTTGCCATTAGCATGCACTAAGCTCTCCTCTCCCTTCTAGAAAGACCTTCACTGTTGGAGCCCCAATAACTGATGCCACTTGTGGAGCAGCAGGTTTACTTCCTGATTTCCAAATATGTCTATTTCCATTGGCCAGCAATATTTTATTCTTTGTGGTTTTGAGGCCTCTCAATCCATCCTTCCTCAATAATGAAAAAAAGTAGAAAGACTCTGCATTTTTCTCCAGTCCTTCTGAGACACGACCCACTTCCTGTTCAGTGTGAGGCTTCCCTGCTACCAGAAAAATCTACTTCCCATTCACCACTGACTTCCTCTGCCAGGAGCTGGTAGAGTTTGAACTCTAGGATTTGGATACCAATCCATGCTACATTGTTCTGTTCTGAGAATTCCAGAGAATGGAATTCAATCTAGGAGTCAAGTTGCCATTACTGAAAGTAGACTCTTTATGTCTCTCTAAAGACTTTTTTAATAGTACATTGTATTCTTGAGTTCAACACTACAAAATATGCCTATCCCAGGGTTGGTAGAGCACAGGTATTCTAAAAACACATTTCAATAAATAACTGACTTAACCTTGGTCTTATCAAACAGCAACAACAAGCCTTTGAATTGACAGTTCTTAGGGTATAAATTTAAAAAAAGATTTGTCTCTTAGACCAGAAGGACAAAAATTCCATCTATCTCATCTCAATAAGCAACTATTCTAGTTCTGAAAATCCAAAGTTTCTGTAGAAGTTTGGGCCTAAATCAGTGATAAAAACTGCCTACATCCACCAAAATTGCTTCAAGTGGCTTAAATTTCCATTTCTATCAACCACTGAGTGTGACCACGGTCAATGCAGTTTACTCATCTAAAGAAGAAATGAAGCTAAGCATGGTGGTACAGGCCTATAATCCCAGTATTTGGGAGGCTGAGATAGGAGGATCACAGGTTCAAGGACAGGCTCAGCAAGTAGAGACTGTTGTTAACCTAGCAAGCCCCTGTTCCAAAATAAAAGTTAAAAAATAGGGTTGAGAGTATAACTTAGAAGAAGAATGCCCCTGGGTTCAATCCCCAATACCACACACACAAATAGAAGAAAATGAAGAAGAAGGAAGAAGAGGAAGAGGAGAAGGAGGAGGAGAAGGAGGAGGAGGAGGGGAGGAGGAGGAGGAAGAGAAGAAGAAAAAAATGTGGGTATCTGGAATGCTGGAATGTTTAGAGTAAAATGAAAAAAGAAAAAATGTGGGTACCTTGGAATGTTTGGAGTGAAATGAAAATCAGAGTGAGTAGTAAGGTCAAAGGGAAGAAGACTGAATACTGACAATTTTCTGGAAACTCTGTTTATGCTCATAGAGAGCAGATATACAAAAATAAGGAAATGATTGAAGGAAGCACTTTATTTTAAAAATGTTTATTTTACCATGCTTCTTGACAGGAATAAGCAAAGGGAAAAAAGGAACACAGACAAACTGAAAAATGAAGTATTTTTTTCCCCCTTAAAAATATTACAGTCCAACCAGGCATGGTGGCCCACTCCTGTTGTCTCAGTATTTGGGAACTCAGACAGGAGGATCACAGGCTCGAAGCCAGCCTCAACATCTTAGACTTTGTTTCCAAATAAAAAATAAAATAGGGCTGAGACTGTAGCTCAGAGGTAGAATACCACGCATACAACAAAATATTATAGTCAAATATCACACTGAATCCCTCAAATGTGTGCAATTAGTATGTGTTAACTAAAATTTTGGAAAATACTTTTAAATGAGATAAACTTTAAAATTAAAAGTCTTCTAGGGAGATATCAACTCTGTGAAAGGTAAAATAAAGATATAATGTAGTATTTGATTAACTTCTAAAAAATTACAGCTGATAATAAATGTTATTCATGGTTCAGAGATTGTGTGTGTGTGTGTGTGTGTGTGTGTGTGTGTGTGTGTGTGCACGCGCGCTATGGGGGATTGAACCCAGGGGCATTCTACTGCTGAGCTTCACCTCCAACCCGATTTTTTATTCTTTATTTGAAAACAGGGTCCCACTAAGTTGCAGAGGACCTCACAAGCATCCCATGTACTGGGATTACAACCTTGCACCACCACACCCGGCTCAGACTTTCTAATAGGGCATTGTCATGGACCAAGTAGAATTTAGCTGGGACCTCAAAGATGGTTAAAAATTTTTAAATAAGAAGCTAATTATATCATAAAAGATAACTACCATCATAATCATATTAATTTGAGGAAAAGAATAATATAACTGTGTATGGTGGTGGACACCAGTAATCCCCAGCTACATGGGAGGCTGAGGCAGGAGAATCACAAGTTTGAGGCCAGCTTGGGCACTAAACAAGATTCTGTCTCAAAATAAATAGTAAAGGATGGGAATATAACTCAGTGGTATAGCACTTGCCTGAGATGTACAAGACCTTAGGTTCAATACAGAAAGAAAAAAAAAAAAAAAAAAAGGAAGGAAGGGAGGGAGGGGAAGGGAAAAAAGAATAATACAGAAATTGTTTATTCCAATGTAGTTCTTTTGAACTATCTTAACTTTGTGTAGCTGGATCTAGAAGCTCTCTCTGATCCTATGCACATCTGAGAGTCTCAGATTCCATTGAGCCATTGTTGATGCAGAGGACCAAGCTTGATGCTAATCCCAGCCTGCTGAGTCTATGGATCAAGTCACTCAGGAAAACCAGTCTCATGAGATAATATTGACTACTATCACCTAGTCATACATTCACCAAACCAGATTCCAAATGATGTGAAAAATTAAATCTGCTCTCAAAGGAAAATGCTCTACCACTACTAGGTTATTCAAAAGAGCATACTTTAGGTTGTGAAAGTTAATTAATTACAGGGGAAAGAGAGAGAGAGGGAGGGAGGGAGAGGGAGGGAAGGAAGGGACAGAGAAAGAAAGGGAGGGAAGGAGGGAGAGAAAAAGAGAGAAAGAAAAAGAGAGAGAAAGAGAGAAAGAGAGAAAGAAAGAAAGAAAGAAAGAAAGAAAGAAAGAAAGAAAGAAAGAAAGAAAGAGAGAAAGAAAGAAAGGAGAAATTCCCAAATGTTTTTTTTTTAGGCTGTGGCTTCATCACTGATATAAGTTCATCCTCTGATGATGAGTAGTTGAACTCCAGTTCTTCAGGCATACCTCTTAAAAATGAGGTGATTTCTTCCTTCCTTCCTTTTTTTTTGGGGGGGGCAGGGATATGCTGGGGATTGAACCCAGGGGCATTCTACCTCCGAGCTACACCCAGCCCTATTTTATTTTTAGTTTTAAACAGGATATCACTAGGTTGCCAGGGCTAAATAAGGTGATTTCAACACTTGCTTGGGGTCCCAAATTTTCCATCTGATTTGAAGCAACATGGTAGAAAGATCCTAAGCTTTGAGGTCAGGCAGATTGTGTTTGAACCCTAGATCTGCCACATAAGAGCCATTTACCTTCAATAACTCACTTAACTTATGAGTCTTAGACACTTCATCCAAAAATAGTGTGTAATATATAAGAATACTATAAGCTGGGCGTGGTGGCGCACGCTTGTAATCCCAGCATTCAGGAGGCTGAGACCAGAGGATCCGGGTTCGCGGCCAGCCTCAGCTACCTAGTGAGGCACTCCGCAACTTAGTGAGACCCTGTTTCAAAATAAAGAATAAAAAATATGGCTGGGGGTATATCTCAGAGGTAGAATGCCCCTGAGTTCAATCCCCAGTACCGCAAAAGAAAACTACTATAAATGCCGTATTAGCTGGTCATAGTGGTGTACACCTGGAGTCCCAGTATTTGGGAAGCTGAGATAGGAAGATAGCAAGTTCGAAGCCAGCCTCAACAACTTAGTGAGGCCTTCAGCAACTTTGAGAGATCCTGTTTCAAAATAAAAAGTAAAAAGTGCTGAAGGTGTAGCTTAGATGTAGAATGCCCCTGAGCTCAATCCCCAGTACCATAAACACATAAATAATAAATAAATAAATGCCATATTATCTGGTAAACTCATAACAACCAATGTGGTGTGGGCATCATCATTACTATTTGTTTGTTTTAGTATTTCTGATGTAAGTCTGGGCAAATAGATAATTAACTCCTTCCAGACTCTAGTGGTGCTGGCTATTCATGAGTGGAATCTGATGACAATCTCTGTATTTCCTCCCAGTTCTAAGAATTGCATGAAGGAAATCACATCTGCCACCAAGATAAATAAACCACAAGCACAAGTTATAAATTTCTGCTGAGCAGTAGTTCTACTTCTGCATTAATGAAAATTTCACAACTTACTTCAAAAAGACAGGGCAGCGGAGACAGGGGACTTTCTCTCTATATGTTATCCAAAACACACTCTCCAAGATAGGTTCTGGGTGAACAAACCTGGTTAGGGGAAGATAAAGAAGACCTTGTTTTTTGTTTTTTTTTTTTTTTTTTGCGGTACTGGGAATGGAACTCAGGGGCATTCTACCTCCGAGCTATACCCCCAGCCCTATTTTTTATTCTTTATTTTGAAACCGAGTCTCATAAGTTGCGGAGTGCCTCACTAGGTAGCTGAGGCTGGCCGCGAACCCGGATCCTCCGGTCTCAGCCTCCCGAATGCTGGGATTACAAGCGTGCGCCACCACGCCCGGCTGAAGACCTTGTTTTTGAAATAACAAAACTATCCTGATAATTTCTGTGATATATTTCCCATAGTTGTTTAAGATATTTTATGTGATTTTTAGTGAATTTCCCCCACAGGGCTCTGTGTAAGTCAGAAGTGATCGGGTTAGGGAAGGGGGCACATGCTTTGGGAGGGAAGAAACTTCACTTAGATTCTCAGTCCTCCCACCTGCAAATGGTGGGCCCTAGCACCCACTGTCCTCTTAGTGGGAGTCACCTTTTCTACCATTTCTGGGTGCTGTGTGTTGGCCTTGCAGCAGCCCTGAAATAGAAGAAGGACTGGATCCCAACTGTCTTCTTCTGTTCCCTACTCCTCTTGAGTAAGGATTACACTGAAGTCATCTTGATCCAGAGGCTGGTAGTACTAGATAGTCACAGAACAGATGTCCACTAACCATTCATTGGGTTGAATTGAACACGTGCTCTTTCAGGAGTCAGCTAAGTTCCAGAGAAAACTGAAACCATCCGTTTTTTTTTAACAAGAGCCAACACAGTGACCTCTGGGCATTCTATCCCACATCTAAAGTCAGGCTGATTTAATTAATAGTAACACTTCCCAAAGTGTTTGGACAAGGGCTCCTAGAGAAAAGAGTCCCACTAACAACTCTGTTTGAAAAACCAGTATTCTGATTGTGCAATGTCTTTACATACCCAGAGATCCACAGAGTGAAAGAATAGGTTAAAGGGCACTAAAAAAAAAAAAAAAATCGTGCAGCAAGAAACGTGTGTTGCTGTGTTTAAGCCATTGTTTTTCAGTAGGATTTAGGCATAGAACCCTTTTCAACACAGACTGAGGAATGCTATCTTTTCAAGGATATGGGGGAAGGGAGTTACAAGCCTAAACAATATATTTAGATTTTGAAAGCTATTATCAAATCTGTTTTGTAACTTTATCCACTAAGGAATTGGGAGCAACATTTAGGTGTGAATAGGAAACTTTGAATAAGCCTTAAAATAGAAAGCTCAATGTGATTAATTAATTGGCCAAACTCTGCAGCAGGAAATAGTGTTCTGTGATACTTTAGGATGCTGCCTCCCAATATGTATCATTGAATAACTGGAAAAGTATAGTAAGGAATGAGTTTGCAATAAATACATATTTTTGAGCAATTAGTAAATTCTTAATAAATTAATTAAAGTGTATGGTTGTGACTGTCACTCAGCTGTGATTCGTGAAACAAGAAGACTAAGAGGAAAATAAACACTTTAATATCAAATGACTCTAATGACTGTGTGTGATGGATAAATTTTAATGTGGGCATATAGATCCAAATATCTAAAATCTATTCAACATATACATATATTATGTATCAATTATTTGCCAGCTACAGTGCTGGGTTCTAAGCACAACACAGTGTGTATGTGTGGGGGGACCCTTGTGTTCGTAGACCTTACAGTCTATATGATACATACATTTAAATCAAGTCGTGCCTACAATAAGTCCTGTGAAAGGCAAGAACTTGTGCTCTGATTTCAACTAGACAATGAGCTCAGGGACCACACATGCCCTGTTCACTGTTTGTTCCCACTGCTTGGCACAGAGCCTTGCACTGAGGAATTACTCAATGGATACTTGTTGAATTATTTGAATGAATGAATAAATTAATGAATGGGCAAGAATGTACAGTAGGGGAACCTGACGCAGTCATGGTTGTGAGGGCAGAATATCCCTAAGTAGAACTGACTTCTGAAGCAGGCACATTGCAAAAAGGGGTGAGAGAGGCCTCTGCTGGGGTACACATGTGCAAAAGGGAGCATGGCCCACCTGCTGATGCATTGCTATAGGAGTTAGGAGAGCACTGAGTTCTGGTTCCTCCACTTATTAATTGTATACACTTGACCAAGCAAAGCCTCAATTTCCTCCTCTCTAGTAGAGGATAGTAATAGTACCTTCTTCACAGGGTTATTGTGAGGATTGATTGAAATAAATATGGGCATACCAAACGAGCTTGTTGAATGATAACTGCTAGTTTATTACTGTTACTGAAGTCATCATTCCTGGAGGCTGCTGAGATGGAAAGCATCAACTTGATGGATCCACAAATACAAAGATGGACAGAATGGCTGAGACCAGGGCGCAGCACTATGCTGCCTGGTTACTGGGCTTAACCCACTAGGTAACTCTTACATCTTGTGTACTTCATTTCTCATTAGTCTATTTAACAGCTGCCTCACAACTACCAGTGCTGTTAAACCCAAATTGTACCAATTTTGGACATAGAAGACTCAAACTGACATACATATTAACTCCATATGAGAAAATTCAGTTGCAGGACTATCATCAAAATATGTTTAAGCTCCAATAATTGTGTGCTTTAACAATTATAGGATTTTTCTCTTTCATTTTCCTTCCAGTGGAATGGTTTTTGTCCAACAGTAGAGATACGTAAATTACCCAGATTAAAAAGCATGTGGAGACCAGAGGATATACACAGTTGCTCTTACTGAACATGCACTAGTTTTAAAGGGAGCTTCTGGAACCCAAGGCGGGGACACCAAAAATAATGTAGGGATTGACGTCAGTAAGTCCAAAGTGAAACAATTAAGTGCTTTCACTTCATTTTATTGCAAACAATTGTGCATTCATCCATACGTCTGACATTGTGCATTCAGCTATATGTCTGACATTATCCTAGACATTGTACAAGGGCAAAAAGTTCAAGAGTCAGTTCCTAACTACAAAAAGTATACAATTGATTTGTCAGACATGTACACATGAACCACAGCAGTGTGCAGGGCAGCATGTGATTGGCTGGCAAAGTGGCATGAACAAGAAGCACCAAAGGAGGATAAGGATGCTCAGGTAGAGAATTTCACCTGAGGAAATCACACTGGGTTTGGGTCTTGAAAAGAAACTTAACTCGATTCAGATTAATCTAGAAAATGAGAAGATCATTCCTGGAGGAAGCAACAAGAACATGTGTGGAGGTGAGAAAGGACATAGCAAAATTTTGTCTGCATTAAATAATAGAAAATTAGGGAAATAATTTTTATTCAGTGTGTGCAGTGGAGCTGGATCATGGGAAGATTTTGATAATCAATTGAGGCTACTGGACTAGAAGAGGATAATGTTTGGGTGAAATAAGTATGCAAATGTGTTTATGATTATAGGTGTATTTGTTTCTTACCTGGGAAAATGTGTTTATTAATTAGCTTAGAAAATCATTGACATTTTCACTTTAATATGACAATATGTATGTAATAACTATATATATATATATATATATATATATATATATATATATATATATCTGTAGCATGTAGAACCTGAATTTTTACAAACATTGAAGAAGTTCTAGAGTCACAGTATGTGTTTACCCTACTCTTCTAATCAATAACTCATATTTAGCAATATATAGAAGGATTCTTTTGATTTGTAACTTTCAGAAGATGATGAAAGTATTTAAGATTTACTACATCTTGGCTCTTGAATAAGACTTTTATGCCATTTGGACTGGAGGTATAGTTCAATGGTAGCTTGCTTAGTATGCACAAGACCCTGGGTTTGATCCCTAGAACCATACACACAAAAAACAACATTATGCCCTTTATTTTTCTAGGTATAAAAAATGACCTAAATAAGACCATTGTTTTATTCTACTAACTAAGCAATTAATCACACAGACATGGGCTATGGGAATAGGTCTGATGGTGCCTAATGCTCTTCTGTGAGGGTACAGTGATCTATATACTGTGATGCCTGGTTTGGGATGGACTGCCCGTTGCTTGCTTTAAGGGTCCTCATTTCTAGAGCAGGTCACTGCTCATGCCACTGCTAGCCCAAGCCATCATCTTTATAGCTTGAGTTCATAAAGCTTACTTCCCCGAAGTAAGGCTCTCAATTGCTGACCACGGCTTTGCTATGTCTATGTATGCCTTCTAGGCAGCTGCATTTCCTTTGGGAAACAGTGGTCTTCTGTCTGCTGTGGCAAGCAACAGTCACTTCTTCTTGTAGTGAGAACTGAAACCAGAACCACCATGTGCCAATTCCTGGGCACTTCCTATTCAATATTAAAGTTCCCTTCCTCTCACTATGAAAGCTGTAGTTTCATGGTTAGGAACACAGGTTCTTAGATTTGTATATCAGCACTACAACTTACCAACTGCATGCCCTTGAACAAGCTGTATTTCTGGGCATCAGCTTTCCTTTGTTTTCAGTTTTTTATTGTTGTTGTTGTTTTGTTTTTAGAATGGGTTAATAAAAAGACTGGGAGAAGTGTTCAGTGCATATGCAGAAATCAGTAAAATTTGATCTATAATATTATCATTGTCTATTATTGTCTGTGTTGTAATATGTATATTTCATGAGTACATCACTCACTGGCTAATGGTTTCTTCATCCAAAACAGACTCTAATGTTACATCTTCGTCTTTATAATTTGCCTAGGTATTTGAGCATATTCATGCATATGTACTTGTACAAATTACAACATATAGCATGCGAGATAGTACATTAATGTTTAGTCTTAAATTTTCTATTTGGAAAAAAAATCTTGAGAATTGAGAAACTATAGAAACCTTTTAGCATCCTGTGCAGCTGGCAAACCTGAGAGTTCTAAGTGAAATAATTCCTAACACTGAAAGGAAAAAAAAGTAAAATAGAATCTGTTAGGAAGTGTTTATGTTGCTATGCTCTTGCAAAAATTCTGAATTTATAAAATGTGCCTATCAACTAGTTGAAGAATCTCTCAATTTGTACTGCAGAAAGAATTGAAATGACAAAGTAATATAATTAATATAGATTATTATGCTATAAAGATGGCATCATTTTTTGTACATGAAAAATTAAAAGGCAATATAAAATCAAGGGTATTATGGGAGGTCAGGAAGGAGTGAGATCACATAGGCTTCAATTGTGGTATGAAAGATGTGGCATAAATATCAGGAAACATTTAAAAACAGTAAATGCTATTCAAATGGGATCATTACAATCTCCTTTCCCAAAAGCCCTCAACAAATGTGGATTTAGGTATAATCCTGCTTTAGCTCAGTAATTCCATGTATACCTTGGAGGCAAGGGGAGTGGATTTAATGATCTTGCTAAAGTTCCTTTGGTCCTCAAATACTATATTCTGAGGCAAACCTCTTTTGAATGCCTCTGAGGCATTCTCAAAAATAGAATGGTAACACCAAATCAAATCTACAATATTCTGATATCTTCTTGCTAAACATGTTATAAATAGCATGGGCTCAATATGTTTATGTGTATTGTTAATTGGGGGAATTGGTGAAAAAATGGACATACTCTAAAACCTTAAAATAAAGTCTTTAAATTAAACTGATTAATGTCTAGATAAATGAATTTAATTGAATTAAAAATTTTAACATGGGTAGAGAATGTAGATCACGGGTAGAACATTTGCCTAGCATGCACAAGAACCAGAGTTCAATCCCTAGTACCATATACACAGAAAAAAAATTTTTTCTTTTCTTAACTTATTTATTTATTCATTTATTCATTCATTCATTGGTGTTGGGATTGAACTCAGAGCCTTCTTTATTCTCAGCAAATGCTCAACCACTGAGTTACATCCCCAGCCCTCAGGAAAAAAAAAATTAGTATGAATTTTTAAGTGTTTAAGTCTTCCCTAGAATTTCTTGATTTTAGAAACCTGTTATCAAAAATATTCTCTAATATTTTAAAAAAATGTTATACTGTTTCAGTAAAGTTATCATTAAAGAAGAATGTTGGCTAAAGAAATTATAAACACAACTGTAAGATCAAATCAACAGATACTTATTTTAAATCATATCTTCAGAAAAAAATGTTACCATAGGCTTCACCCCACCCCCTTGATTCAGGCTAACTTCTAAGGTAGAGATTCCATGAGGAATATGTGTCTACACTTAATTTAATGGAGAACAAAGCTTTTTATTTCTAGTTATAATGTGTACAAACTTAGAAAATTATTAACTGAATACTTTATGAACCTTTTCTACTGGGACTGTATATAGAAACAATTCCTCCTCCTGTGTACATTTTATTTTTATTTATATATATATATTTTTTTATTTTTTTGCGGTACTAGGGATAGAACCCAGGGGCATTCTACCTCCGAGCTATACCCCTAGTCCTATTTTTTATTCTTTATTTTTGAAACAGGGTCCCACTAAGTTATAGAGGACCTCACTAAGTAGCTGAGGCTGGCCTCAAACCCGGATCCTCCAGTCTCAGCCTCCCAAGTACTGGTATTACAAGTGTGCACCACCACGCCCAGCTCTTGTGTACATTTTATAACCATTTATTGAATGTGTAAAATATTCCAGGTGTTATGTTGAGCATGACCTGGAGAGACATCTACAATAAAAAGGAAACAAACAAGCAAGCATGTGACAATAACGTGTGCTGCAATGAAAACAGTGATGGGGTGTGATGTCTGGCGAGGGGGCTGCTCTGAGCTGGTTTGATATGTTGTCTGACTCTCCTCAGTTTCTCTGCAATATCCTGCTTGTTGTGCACCATGGTGGGAATAATGCCTGCAGCTTATACTTCATGGTTTTCCATGTTAGCTGACATATGGCTGGTTTTAACCAATGGAATTACTGATGTGGGGCTGGAGTGCTGGAGGAAGGGAGAAGCCAGAGTATTTTTCTCCAATCTCTCTGCCTATGGTGATTTCCAGCAGAGTCTACAGTTCTTCCCTGCTCCCATCAGACATGCCTGAATCAATCCTAGCTTCTACTGTGGTTCCCTGAACTCCATAAAACTCATTTATTCTTTTCATTTCTCCAGCCTAAGGTTAATAGTGGCTTTCTGCTGTTGCTAATTTCTGTTTGCCTTTTTTAGTCTTTCAACTACAAGCACAGCCAGCACTGTGTATTATATTTCTTCTATCTTACATACTTATAGGTAACTCTATTTTCCTAAGTGGACCTTGACTGATACAGGAACTCAAATAAGGTTTAGCCGAGGAAGTGAGATTTAGGATAAGAGCTAGAGAACCAAAAGGATCTAGACACACAGTGCTCTAGAAGGACAGTCGAGGCAGATGAAAGTGAAAGGCCATATAGCAGGAATAGCTTTGTGTTCTTCAAGGAGCATAAAGCAAGCCAGTGTGACTATAGCATCATACAATAAGGGGAAGGTAACCAGAAGCCAGAGAGATTGATGAATGCAGGATCACACAGATTCTTATTCTAAGTAAGAAGGAGAAATTTTCAACATTCAACCTAGCTACTTTGTCCACAGTTGGGTTAGATACTAGGAGGTAAGACAATCCAGAGCAATACGTGGGCAGATACGCAGAGAGCTTTGTAGACAGAGTTGATTTAAAGTACTAGTGGTATCAATGTCAAAGATGAGAGAAAAGAACCAGGAATGAGTCCCCAGTTTTTATCTGAGAAACCAAGTGAATGCTGGCATCAATTGACTGAGCAAGAAGAATGAGAAGGCAGCAGACTAACAGGGAACAGAAAATTAAAAGCTCCATTTTGGAACTGTTAGGTTGAAATGTCTCTTAGAATTCCCGGTAGAGGCATACAAAAAGCAGTGTGTATGAGTATGGAGTTCAAGGGAGAAGTTAGAGTTAGCAATATAAACTTAGGAATCACTGATATTTAAATGGTTTTTCAAATCATAGATTTGAATAACATCGCCAGAGATGAGCATGAAGTTGGAAATGATTCATTATAAGTCATCAGTAGTTGTTCTAAGCACACGAGTTTGAAGGGGGAAAGTCATTAGACATAGCCATATTGCGAAAAATATACATTTTAAAGAACAAGTGGAAATATTTTGCATGAGCATGTGTTTAAAAAAAGTCTGTGAACCCAAAGCCTAGCTCTACACAATTAATTTGATTAATGTAGACAGCTTTCAAATACTTTAGAATGCATAACAGATTGCTTGGATGGTCTTTGCCATTCACATGGTCCAAGTGAGACAGATGCTAATTAGAAACTCTTTTCCTTAGGTGACTTGCTTTCCCAGAAAATAGTCATAGTTGATGCATTGTCTGAAATGAGTGAACAAATAACAACAGACCCTGAACATTACAAAATCTTATCAATTTGTCTCCCATTTCCTCTAACTCCGCCAGAAACAATGGTAATTGCTCTCTGAATCTCTTAGGTATGCTGAGCATAAACATTCTGAGAAGTCTTCAGTTACAGACTCTTTGACATGCTGGTTTCAGACAGTTGGCCAAACATAACATTTACTTTATGCAGCATATGTGCTTTTCTTCTTTAGTTCTACTGTTATTGTTCTAAGCTTTTCGGTGCTCATCTTCTCTCATCTGGACCACCTTCCTCTCTCTACAACCTCTTCCCAACACCATCTCCTTCAAATGTGTCCTCACTGCTGATCCCAGAGAAGCATCTTTCCTTTTGCCTGGAAACCCTAAGATGGCTTTCTAACTCATTCCTAATTATACCTTCTGTACCTGTTGTCCTCCAGAAGAGGTTTCTCACTGCTTTATTTGGAATCTCAAGCTCTTGGACAGTTCTAAACGTCACTAGGTAGCAGGGATGTGTATGATGGCATATGATTTAACATAAAAAGTGTGTGTGTGTGTGGGGGGGGTTCTGACCAGTACAGAAAAAATAAAAAATTAAGGCTTAGAAGAGTAGAGAAGAGATTTAAAAAAGTAGCCTCCCCCAAAGATCATAAGGATACTCTATTTCTGAAGAGAAACATCAATTTTGAAAACTGGAAAATAATTAGAAAAAGTCATCATAATATTTCAAAACAAGCATCAAATAAAATAAAAAACAAATTTATAACATCCATACAGTGTAGCTGGGGATACATCAGATAAGAATAAATAATTGCTTCCTATTATAAAAAAAAAGGAAAATTAAATGATGCACAATTTTTTTAAAGAATAAATTATTTTAACTGTTTAGTTGGCACCAGAGTTTCCCTTCAATATACAAACTACTTCAAAATAAAGAATAAAAAAATAGGACTGGGGGTATAGCTCAAAGTAGAATGCCCATGGGTTCAATTCCCAGTACTGCAAAAAAAAAATTGCTTTAAGTGTGGTGGCAGTTCAAATAATGCTATGTTCATTTATGAAGGTATCTCTACCAATCACACTGACATGCATGGGGAGGGAAAGGGGGAGCAGAGTGGGATGCGGAAGGAATTACGCCAAGTGCTGTGGGCATGTATGAGTGTATCTCCTTGAATCTCACTATAATGTATAACTACAATGCACTAAGAAATGAATTAAAATAAATGTATAATGCTTTGAAAAGAGATACATGGTGCATAAGATGGTTCTAGTAAAGATTAGGTAAGTTGTTCTTCATGAAATCTAACCGTTCTTCCATGATTAAGATAAGTAAGAAGAGAAAAAGGGAAGGAAGTGAGAGGAGGGAAGTGGGAGCTGAGAGTCGGGGTAGGGAGCAGAGCCCCTAGGAGCCCTGCAGGGGGTAGCTAGGGGTGGCTTGTGCACAGAGGTGCCCACACTCAACTTAAAGTTGTCTGTAGTGCTGTGATAAGAATCCCCTGCATTGTCTGAAAGCTCCAGCCAAGTCTGCTACATTCATTTAGGCTGAAGTTTTTAGAAAATGTCAAAGTAACTGGCTTAATTCAAGCTTTGAATGGCCTGGAGTAGACAGAATGAATGGGATTTCAGAAGATGACATAGGAGGGGCAAGAAAGGCCCCCATTCTTCCCTAACTCAACCTCCGAAAGAACTTGAGAAACAATAAGAATGTGGGGTGAGGGTCAAAGCCACTTTTTATTTAAATCTTAAAGAGCATATGACCCCCACTGCCACTTGGGTTACATAATTACTGATTAATAACAGTTATTAATTATTTAATATTCAATACAGCTATTTTCATGCCTGATATTGTTATACGTATGTTTATAGCTTGAAAAACCAGTAATGTATAATTATCCTTGTTGAAATTCTTATTTTTTTTTTATTAAAGAATTACACTCTCTGAGGGAAAAAAAAATAAAGTATTGGCTGGATTAGGGATTCATGTTCTGGGAGTAAGTAATGGATATCCCAGGAGTCATCTCTTGCTGGTACACTGTTTAGGAATCAGAGTTTAGTCTTTGTACTCAGGAGGAAATAATGACTCCTAACTATTTCTAGTTTCATGAACCCTTGAGAGTCTTATGGAAACCATAGATCTTCTACATTTGCAATTAAATGAAAACCTTTGCACAAAATTTCAGGTACTTTCCCTCCTGTACCAAGAATCCCAGTTGTATTATATGTACTTTGAAAACTTGCTGGAGTTGCTTCCATTCCTGCCCTTTTTTTTTTTTTTTTTTTTTTTTTTTTTTTTTTTTTTTTTTTTTTTTTTTTTTTTTTTTTTTTTTTTTTTTTTTTTTTTTTTTTTTTTTTTTTTTTTTTTTTTTTTTTTTTTTTTTTTTTTTTTTTTTTTTTTTTTTTTTTTAATTTTTTATTGTAGTAATTTGTGCAATATAGCATACATCTTTGTTAAGTACGAGTTGTTAACAACATATTTGCACACAATTCTCATTTGACCCCTTCCCAAATCCCCCCCC
>PVLC010006037.1:0-22626 GCA_004027655.1 Graphiurus murinus
TACTGGGGATTGAACTCAGGGGCATTCTACCTCCGAGCTATACCCCCAGCCCTATTTTTTTTTATTCTTTATTTTGAAACCGAGTCTCACCAAGTTGCGGAGTGCCTCACTAGGTAGCTGAGGCTGGCCGCGAACCCGGATCCTCCGGTCTCAGCCTCCCGAATGCTGGGATTACAAGCGTGCGCCACCACGCCCGGCTCCCTAGCCCTCTTTAATTTTTTTTTTTTTTAATTTTGAAACGTTTTCTCTAAGTTGCTGAGGCTGGCCTTGAACCTGCAATTCTCCTGTCTCAGCCTCCCAAGTACTGGGATTATAGGTGTTTGCCACCTCACCCGGCTGTGACTCACATTTTTACAACGCATTTTTACGATGTGTTCTCCCCATAACTTTTTGGTGGGATATTTCCAGAGATTTTTTTTCCACATGAAGGAACGGAAACCCAAGGGGAGAGGAAGGAAATTTGTTCTACAGCTAATGCATAGCAGAGCCAAGATTCCTGCACAGGTGGTTTGGAAGGGCTGCTGAGAGCCTGGCAGCCTTGCAGATCTGCCTCAGGCCATCAGGTGTGCCTTCTGGGTTTATGGGGTTTGTCCTATGGGGATTTGGTGCTTTATTCCTGCCAGAGCCTTCTGCTCAAACACCATATGAGCCAAAAGGCGACTTCCAAGCTGGGCGCAGTGGTGCATGCCTGTAATCCCATACCTGGGAGGCTGAGACAGGGGGATCACAGATTCAAGGCCAGCCTCAGCAACTTAGGGAGATCCTCACCAACTTGGCAACACCTTTTTCAAAAATAAAAAAAAAAAAAAGAAAAGGGTTGAGATTATATTTTGGAGGTTGAATGCCCCTGGGTTCAATCCCCATTACCACAAAATAAAAACAAATCTTATCACCAAAAGACAAGACCTGCCTTGTCTGATATGACTGCCATCAGCAATTTAAGCATATTAAAATTAAACACAATTGAAAATTAAATTTGGAAGTCACACTAGCCACATTCCTCATTTCAAGATCTCAAGAGCCTCAGGAAGCTGGTTGCTATTTACTGGACAGTGCAGATATCAAACATTCTCCATTATCACAGAAAGTCATTTGAACAACAGTAACTTGGAATTATTTTCTTCTTTTATGTTGAAGTTTTCCTTTCTACAAAATTTCCTCTGATACTCCAAGCCAAATTACTTTCCAAAGAAGTTAAATCAATATGCAACCCAGTAGTATGCACACCCTCCCTAGCACTGGGCTTATCAGGTTTGGGATTTTTGTTGTTGTTTACCAATTTAGTAGGTGACAAATAGTATCCTATTGCTTGGGTTTAGATTTTCAAAAATGAGCAGTGTATCCAACTTTCGAACTTCTACTAGACATGCATCTTTGTTCTTTTGTGAATTTTCTATTCATGTTGTGTTACCACATTTATGATACTCTTTGCAAGTGTGTGTGTGTGTGTGTGTGTGTGTGTGTGTGTGTGTGTGTGTGTTTTACAGGGACTTGAATCCAGGGGCATTCTAGCTCTAAGGTATCCCCACTCCCCAGCCCTATTATCTAGATTTTATTTTGAAACAGGGTCTTGCTAAGTTGTGAGGCTGACCTGGAATCTGCAATCCTCCTGTCTCAGCCTCCCAAGTACTGGGATTACAGGTGTGCATCACCATGCTCAGCTGGTGCTTTTTTCTTATCGTTGATTCTTGCCAGTTTCATTACAATATAATAGATAATTGGTGAACTGAAAACATACCTAGGAGGAAATTACATGGAAGGTGTCCAAGAAAGACAAAGAGATTTTAAATACAAAAAATTTTAAATACAAAATATGGTGTATTGATCATTTTGAGTTGAAATCACCTGAGGATCTGTGGCTCTGGGGCCATGTGGCCTGACCGTCCTGACATGAAGCTACAAGCTCTGCAGATTCTCTCTAGGAGGAATGTCCTTCACATACCTCCACTGGAAGAGGCTTTGGCCACAGGAGACTGATAACTGGGGCTGCAGCTGACCTGGTAAACATATTTTGAAGTAACCTTTATCTTCTATGACCTCCTGCCCCTTTTATCTCTTAGTGAAGTCCAGGGAGTACACCTTTGTCCAGAAACTGTCGGCCTGTCCTCCTTCATGGATGGACCCATGATTCTTCTAAAAAGTTTAAATGTAAGTCTGGCACGGGGGCACATACATGTAATCCCAGTACTTGAGAGGTTGAGACAGGAGGATAGCAGATTTGAGGCTAGCCTTGGCAACTTAGCAAGACTCTGTTTCAAAATAAATAAAATAGGAAGTGTATCTCAGAGGTAGAATATACCTGGTTTTCAATCCCCAGCACCACAAACATGAATTAATGAATTAATAAAATAAAAGTAAAAAGAGCTGGGGTATAGATCAGATGTAGAACACTCCTAGGTATTCAATCACTAGAAACAAACAAACAAGCAAACAAACAAAAACCCAATAACAATAATAAACACATCATGCTTTGGATTTCACTCTCTTGTGAAGATTCTCATGTAAATGTACAATTAATTAAACTCATTTTCTTTTCTCCTTGTCAGGTTTGGATCCTAGATCCAGGTAATATGAGGACTAAGCAGGGCAGAGGGGACCCTTCTCTCCCCCACAGAAGCAAAGGTTTAGTGTGTAGAAGACAGAGAAAGAGTTCTGACATAACAGCCATGTTGTACATTTGAGCCTTAGTTGTGAGCAAGGAAAACAGTTGAAATAGGGCTGGTCAGAATGGTGGACAGAGAGTGGTTTTGGACTCTAGGCACTGCTGGATGTAGGAGCCAAAAGCTTATCCTCAGAATACCCCATTCCCTGGTTCTCAGTTGGGATCTCTCCTCTGTCTGTGGTAGGGTGGCCGTAGGCAGCTTCCCTCTCCAGCTTTGCATCCAAGTAGGAAAAGTGGCTTTCTCTCAAAGATGTTAGCAAAAGTCCCAGGTGGAGCTCTCAGGGCCTTGTTTGGACTATGTGCCCATTCATCCCTGGAACTAACAGGGGTCCCAGCTGTCCTGAACCAGGTAAAAGAAAGGGGTTATCTAAGAAGAAACCATTGAGTACTTGGCAGGTAGAGATGGCCATGAGGCTGGGCACACCCAGTCCAGAGACCACCTGCCTGTTCTTCCTTCATAGACTCATAGTTCCTTGTCTGAAAAGTATATATGCAAGCCAGACATGGTGGTGCACATCTGTAATCATGGTATTTGGGAGGTTGAGTCAGGTGGATGACAAGTTCGAGGCCAGCCTCAAAAACTTAGTGAGACCTTGTTTCAAAATTAAAAAAAAAAAAAAAAGGGTTGAGGGTGTAGCTCAGAGGTAAAATGGCCCTGGGTTCAATCCCCAGTACCACTAAATAATTAAATAAATAATAAATAGAGCTGTTATAAGAAAATCAAGGCACACACTTGTGTTCAGTGAAACACCCCCATCAGCTTAATTCAGACCCACAGTAATGCTTGTCTTCTCCCCTCACACGTTTCTGGTGGTACAGCGAATATTTCTGCTTGCCTCTCTCTATGCAGCATTCAGCAACTGGGGCCTCATCACAGCTTACACTTATCTGAGGCTCCCTAAACGTGGGACACTGTTTTGTGTACTTTGCATGGACTTTCTGACTTTATCCTCAGCACAATCCTACAAAGTCATACGCATTCATCATAGTCCTCACTTTGCAGATGAAGACACTGAGGAACAGAGACATGAAGCAACTTGCTTCAGGCACACACATGTAACTTATGGAGCTGGAAGTGCAGTTGAAGCAGTCCACCCCCAGATACCAACCCTCAGCCACCAGCTGCTGTTCTATGTCTCTGAAATTCAATTCATTTTGGACAGGATGCTCATCGGCATGTGGTCGCCGGCTAGAAGTGTCCCTTTATGCACAGTTCCTTCAATGGGTAGCAATCAGTACACTAAAATCGATTTAAGTATATATGAAGTGCATCACCATGAAGGTAGTTTCCTCTGGGTGGAGGTGGGAGGGGGGTCCTGTAGGACTATTTCTCCCCCAAAAGGAGAGTTTTCAGTGGGTGCACAAGGCCACTTTAGAACAGCATCAGCCCAGCTGGTCTGAGAGGGTTGAGATGACAGAAACAACTCAAACTAGTTCAAGCAAAGAGGGGGAATTTCTTGGCTCCAGTAACCAGATCCCAGGGAGGGGAGGGGTGTAGCTGTCTTGAGGTGATGGATTGCACCCAGCAGCTGTCTCTCTAGCACTTGAGTCTGCATGTTGGCAGGATACTGTCACGCAAGGCTTCCTCATGAGGTCAGAATGGTGTCATTCCCAGGTTATCCATCTGCACGGAACAGGCTTGCTTCCCTTGTCCCCAGGAAAAAAGTTCTTAACTTACCTGGCTAGGGTCATGCACTCACCCCGCACAGAATACTATGAAAGATTAGTTTGGGTGGGGAATATGGGTGGGAGAGAAGCAGGCCCTATAATCAGGGACAGAGTGATTTTCTCCAAAGAAACAGAAAGGCAGGCAACACAGACCAACTCATTAAGATCCAAAATCTTGTTTTGTGGGGTCTTAGGGAGCTCTTTCCTGGAGGAGGTAACTTACATTGAGCAGGAGATTGTTGAAAAGAGAGTAATAAAACAAGCATTTTGTGTTGAGAGTAGAAATGGCCAAAACTATAGGGACAGGAGAGTCAAGGATACCAGAAGTCATTTATTCTACCTAAAATGTGGAGACCGTGATAGGGAGAAGATGAAATATGTCTGCAAAGAAGCCCACAAAGAGCTCCATGCAGTCTGAACTCAATCCTGGAGGTACTGGGAACATCTTTCAGGAGTGTTTTGGATATACGTTTTTGTCTACCCAGTGTTGTTGTTGTCTCTCTTCCATCTTCTTCTCCTCCTCCTCCTCCTTCTTCTTTGGTATTAGGGACTGAAGCCAGGGGTATTCTACCTCCAAGCTACACCCACAGGCCAATTTAGTTTTTATTTTGAAGCAGGGTTATGCTAAGTTGCTGAGGCTGGCCTCAAACCTATGATCCCCCTGTCTCAGCCTCCCAAGCACTGGGATTACAAGTATGCACCACCATGGCCAGCTAGCTCAACATTCATTCTTATCTTTTCTTTTTTTTTTTTTTTTGATACTGAGGATTGAACCCAGAGACATTCTACCTCTGAGCTACAACCACAACCCTATTTTATTTTTATCTTTTTGAAATTTTGAAACAAGGTCTCACTAGGTTGATGAAAGTCTCACTACTTGGTGAGGTTGTCCTCAAATCTGCAATCCTTCTGTTTCAGCCTCCTAAGTACTAGGATTACAGGCATGCACTACCATGGCCTTCTCAGTGTTCATTCTTTAACTAACAAAATCCCCTTGTCCTTTTGGAGAAACCCCTCCATCCCTCTCAGTAAATGGAGTTTATGTGGCCTCTCTCCCCAATCCTAAGACCTCTACCCAGTCTGTAAATTCTCTGTAATTGGCTCAGGGATGGAACAATTGACCAGGGCCAAGGAGGGACAGCCCTAGGACCTTTGCTGGATGTGTTGAGAACTATTCCTGCTAGAGAAATCAGAGTCTAGAGATGGACAGTGATCCATCTCTAATGAAAGTTGTGAAACCAGCTGTGTTTGAATCCAGGTACCTCTGGGCTTTTCAATTATACAATTCAGTAATCAGTGTTTATTTTGCTTTTTTTTTTTTAGTTAGTATCTCAGTTAGCATTCTCACTGATATAATCAAAAACAACTGACCATGCAACTTAGAGGAAGGAAGGTTTATTTTCTGTTTTTGGGTATTTAGAGTTTCAGTCCATGAGAGGCTGGGTCTGTGGAGCTCAGGGCTTGACGACAGGAAGTGGAAAGAGGGAGAGTGAAGAGCTCTGTTGTCACATCATGAGGTCAGAAGCAGAGAGAGAGAGAGAGCAGGGAGAGGAGAGATTTTATATAACTCCCAAGGCCACAGCCCCAGGGACCACTCTTTAGCAACCTAGGCTTTCAACATGGCTATCTTGTTTCCATGAGGGCTAGGGGACATTCTAAATCCAAACCATTACACTTTGCAATAAGTGTTTCTGTCTCTTGTCACTGAAGAAATGTTTCTAAGCAAAGGCTGGTAGAGTTAGGCTTGTATCTGGGCAGGATGTCCTTCTTGGTACTGAAGGATTGTATGGAGAAAGGAAGGAAGAATGAAGCCAACCAAGCAATGGTGGGGTGGACTAGAGTCACAGCACCTGGGAGATACATGGATATATAAGATTGGAAAATAGGGAAGAAATGGGAGACTCATTGATGAGCAGCATTTATCTCCACAAGACAGAGTGACTCTAGATAGGAAGAATGGAGAGGAGGGAGGAGCTACAGTTGGCTATAATGTTTCCAACCTGAGTGAAGCAAGGGCGCAAGATAGGGGTTTTATTTTAATGTCTCTTTCAGCTATAAATGATGGAACAATAAACTCAAACTGGCCTAAACAAAATAAATGAGAATGTATTAATTAGTTCAATGTAAAGTTCAAGGAGCTTCAGAGGCAGACAGACAGAGTTTCAAATGATTTTCTCAAAATGTGCTTGTTATGTCTCATTCTCTGGGACCTGTTTTCCTCCCATCCAGCTTCATTCTGCCCCAGGGTATCTCCTCAAGGAGGCAAAGATGGCTACCAGTGTCTCTAGGCATGGGTGTTACTAACTAAACCACCCCAGTGGAAACAGTGCTTCTATCCCCAGAGTTCTGACCAATGTTCCAGGCCCATCCATGAGTCCTGAGCCCTTCTTTCCTTCCTTTCTTCCTTCCTTCCTTGCTTCCTTCCCTCCTCCCTCCCTCCCGCCTCCTTTCCTTCCTTCTTTCTTTGTACTTGGTATTAAAACCAAGGCATTCTACCCCTGAGCTACACCCCTAGCCCTTTTAATTTTTTTAGTTTAAAACATGGCCTCGCTAAATTGCTGATGGTCTTGCTAAGTTGCTGAGGCTGTCCTCGAACCTGCGATTCTCCTATCTCAACCTTCCAAGTATTGGAATTATAGCCATACATTTCTGCACCTGGCTAGTCCTGAGCATTTCTGTAAAATTAATTATGGGAAGTATATTTTCCATGAGGATTAATGCAAAGCCAAAATGTTGATGAATCCTATAAAACCACCCTCTATATGCCCATGTCCTCAATCCCCCCTCCTAACTATACGCAAGAGTGCACTTTTGCTTCACTTTACCTTCCCAGGCTGTTATAACTATTTTAATTTCTGAACCAGGATTATGTCTGAATATGAAAACTCTTTTCCGAATGCTGGGTCCCAGAAATGCTAGGGCCAGTTATGAATCCCATGGCTTTGGCATAACCTCTCACCAAGTCAATGGGTTCAGGTCATTTTGCAAAGAGAGGGACTGAAGCCCCAGGAAGTCAACTCACCTGGCCTGTATTACCTGGGCCTGGAATGCCCCTCAGCTCAAGCTTCACGAGAAGAAGGGGTTAATTAAGTCTTTCAGTCTATTTGTCACTAGAACCTCAGCTTGAATCCCACCCTGGAATTTTCCTCTGAGCTACAAAGCCAGGCCAGCTGCCAAGTCATATATACATTGCTGGGTAGCCAAGCAACGCTCTGCTTTTTCTGGAAAGGAGTACAATGTGGTCACTGTTTTGCAGACGCCAGGTTCCAGATGGAAGAAAGACTTTAATCCCCAGCTTCTCGGCTGCTTGGCACTTTTCACTCCAGAAACCCTGCTCAGGCCAGCATTGGCCCTGACTCTCCAGCGTGGCCATTTTGTCACATTCAGTTTCTGATGTTTGAAGCTTGATCCTTACAAGTTGGTCTCAGTGGCGCAGAAATCGGGGGGAAGGCTGGATACAACGGGTACAGAGCCTACATCTTACAATGAAATTGACATGGGAGTGAAATCGTAAAGAAGCAAATGAGAGAAGGAAGAGAAAAGGCCAGTCAAGTTAGGAAGAGAGACTCAACTTCCTGAGTGATCAGGGAATGCAAATCAGCACCAACAAGATGCATTTTAACTTTCAGACTGACTCGGAAATTAAGATAGTTATAAAGACCAGGGTTGGCAAGGATGGAACAAGTGTGCACTCTCATGCGTGATGAGGAGGGGACTTTGGGGTGATTTAATAGGACTCATTGACATTTTGGATTTGCATGACCTTGACACAGAAAATGTAGCTTCCATAATTAATTCTACGGAAATGCTCAGAAAAGCACATGTTTTAATTGGGAATTGTGAAATATTGGAGATTCTCTGTCCAACGATAGAGTGATGGTAAAATAAATGGTGTTGTGCTCATAGTGTTGACTCAGAAGCAGAGAAGATGGATGTTGCATCCTGTGTTGGGTGTAGGAAGTTGCCTGGAGAGCCAGATGTGGTGGTGCACACCTGTAATCCCAGTACTTGAGAGGCTGAGACAGGAAGATTGAAGGTTTGAGGCCAGCCTCAGCAACTTAGCAAGAGCCTCAGCAACTTAGTGAGACCCTGTTTCCAAATAAAAAATAAAATAGGGCTGGAGGTATAGTTCAGGGACATCCTTGGGTTCAATTCCCAACATCTCACACACACACACACACACACACACACACACACACACAATTATATATGATCCAGTATCCCACTTCTGGGTATAGACCCAAAAGAATCAAAAACAAGGACTCAAGCAGATATTTGCATACCAACATCGGCAGCAGCAGTATTCACAATAGCCAAGGTGTGGAAGCCACCCAAGGGTCCATCAAGGCATGAATGGGAAAACAAAATGTAATTTAAACATACAGTGAAATATTTTTCAGCCTGAGAGAAGGAAGGAAATTTTGACATGTGCTACAACGTGGATGAACCTTGAGAATATTATACAAAGTGAAGTAAGCCGGTCACAAAAGGACGGATGCTTTAGGACTCTGCTTATATAAGGTACTTACAGGCTTTGCTTTCACGGAGAATGACAGTGATATGGTGTTTGCCTGGGAACAAAGGGAAATAGAAGGCTATTGTTTTGGGGGACAGAGTTTCAGTTTTGCAAGATGAAGAGAATCCTGGAGGCGGATGGTAGTGAAGGTCATTTCCAATGTGAATATTCTTAATGTCACTGAACTATAGATTTAGGAAGGGCTAAAATAGTATATTTTGAATTGTGTGTATTTTACCATAGCAAAAACTCTTTTACAACGAGTTGAAGAACAGCCAGGCATGGTGGTACATGCCTGTAATCTCAGTACTTGGGAGGCTGAAACAGGAGGATTACAGGTGTGAGGAGAGCTTCAGCAACATAACAAGGACCTCACGAATTTAACAAGACCTGGTTTCGTGTGTGTGTGTGTGTGTGTGTGTGTGTGTGTGTGTGTGTGTGTGTTGTGTGTGTGTTACTGGGGATCAAGCCCAGTGGCCTTCTACCTCCAAGCTATGTCCTCAGACCTGTTTCATTTTCATTTGAAAATGAAATTTCAAATTCAAATGAATTCAGCTAGGTTGATGAGAGTCTCACCACTTGGTGAGACTGTCCTGGAACCTGTGATCCTCCTGTCTCAGCCTCCCGAGTACTGGGATTATAAGTGTGCACCACCATGCCCAGCTTCAAGACCCTGTTTCTAAATAGAAAAACAAAAAGGACTGGAGGTATAGCTCAGAGGTAGAATGCCCCTGGTTTAGCGAGGTGTGGTGGCGCACACTTGGAATCCCAGTACTTGGAGGCTGAGACAGGAGGATCGCAGGTTCACAGCCAGCCTCAAGGAAAAAAAAAAAATCCCCCTGGTTTAAATCCCCAGTACCAGAAATTAAATAGTTTGGAAATACACCCACACAATCCTCAGCACAGGCAAGGCAGTGATGATAGCCCTCACTCTCACTAGTTTCTTGTTGTTTTGCGATACTGGGAATTGAATCCAGGGGCATTCTACTTCTGTGCTATGTTCCCAGCCTTATTTTTTATTCTTTATTTTGAAACAGAGTCTCACTAAGTTGCAGAAGGCCTCACTAAGTAGCTGAGGCTGGCCACAAACTTGCGATCCTCCTGTCTCAGCCTCCCCAAGTACTGGGATTACAAGCATGTGCCACTACGCCCAGCTTCACTAGTTTCTTTTTGTCCCTTCGCCCTCTCTTCTCTTGTGGTTCCCCATCCTTTCTCCTCAAGAAACCACATATCTGCTTTGTGTCCCTTCGTTTACTTTGCATTTCCAGAGTTCTATGTGCATGGAAGTGCATAGTGTGTTCTCTTTCCTTTTGGTTTGGCTTCTTTCATTCGGTTTAATTATTTTTAGATAATTATATTTTGTTGCAAGTATCAACAGTTCATCTTTTTCAATATTGGATAGTATTTTTGAAAAGTATTATGTATCCATTCATTTGTTGATGGACATTTGGGTTGTGGCCAGTTTTTGCTATTAAGAATAAAGCGAAAGCCGGGCGTGGTGGTGCACACCTATAATCCTAGGATTTAGGAGACTGAGGCAGGAGGATTACAGGTTTGAGGCCTGTCTCCGCAACTTAGAGAGACCCTGTTTCAACATTAAAAAAAATAAAAAAGGGTTGAGGTTGTGGCCTGGAGGTAGAATGCTCCTCAATCTCCAGTACCCCCAAAATAAACAAATAAAAATAAAAAAATAAGGCTGATATAAATATTCATGTGCAAGTCTCTATGTGTGGACATGTTTACTTTTCTCTTGGGTAAATGCCTGGAAGCTGTGTATATTTACATCCGTTTTCACGGCTCATGGGCACTGATTTGGTTTGGGTAGCAGTGAGCTGAATAACTTTTTAGTAGGAGCATGTCCCAAATAGCATATTCACTTGTTGTTTACCTGAAATTCGAATTTAACTGGGTGTCTTGCATTTCTATTTTCTAACTCTGGCAATTCGGTCACTATTTTGCTTCTTCGAGGTCTCTGTTCAAATGTCATCTCCCCAACGAGTTCTTTGCCAACCCCATCTCCACCCTGCACTTGAATTGCAGCCTCCACACTATCTTCTAATACCTAATCCGGTTTCATTGGCTTCCTGTCTTCTTTCAACTCTGTACTATGTATCAATTTGTTTGCCTATTTTTATCTGCCCCCCCCCCCAGGAATGGGGCTGCTTGTTTGTCATTTTTGTTGTTTTGGTACTGGGGATTGAACCTGGGGGCATTCTACCTTAGAACTACAACCCCAGCTCTACTTCATTTTGAAAAAGGGTCTCAGCCGGGTGTGGTAGAGCACACTTGTAATCCCAGCATTTGGGAGGCTGAGACCAGGGGATCTGGGTTCACGGCCAGCCTCAGCACTCCGCAACTTAGTGAGACCTGGCTTCAAAATAAAGAATAAAAAACAGGTCTGGGGGTATAGCTTGAAGGTAGAACACCCCTGAGTTCAATCCCCAGTACCACAAAAAAAAAAAAAGAAAGAAAGAAAGAAAGAAAGAAAGACAGACAGACAGACAGACAGACAGACAGACAGAAAGAAAGAAAGAAAGAAAGAAAGAAAAAGGGTCTCACTATGTTGCTGAGGCTGGTCTTGAACTTACAATTCTCCTGCCTTAGCTTCCCAAGTCCTGAGATTACAGACGTGCACCACTGCACCTGGCTCTCTTTGCTGTTTTATTCCTGACAACTAGATCAGTGCCTGGCACATCAGTAGACCTTCCAATAGTATTTTGAATAAACATAAACCCCAATTTCCTTTTGTTACACCAAAGCCCATGGTTTCTGCTGATAGTTTTAAACTAAGAACAACTGAAGTCTGCCAAAATCATGTGCATGCACGTGTGTCCAGGCAGCTGAGTCCAAGGACATGATTAACTGCTAAGCCCCCCTGGATCTATGCATTCCTTGGTCAGCACATTCTCTTCCCAGCAAAGAGGCTCAGTGATGTTATGAAATCCCCCCCTCCACGCCCCACGTGAGACAAGTCCTCCGATCATTTCAGTTTACAGAGGAAGAATTGGAAGCACAGAGCGGTTAAGGACAGATCAAGGTTGGACATGAGGTTGGCTTTATTTTATGGAGTGGATGATAACAAGGGACCAGAACAGGAATCAAGAGCAGAAGTCCATTTGAGAGTGTGTGCACAAGGAGGGGGTAGTGACCTGAGCTAAGAACCCTTTATCCCGTGGACCATCGGTCAATGGTGTTTGGCATCTGGGCTGAGGAGAAAGATCTTGATTAGAGTTGGCACACAATAATGGTTGCTGGTTGTGGCCACAACCAAGTTACCTATGAAGAAAGGTTAATGAGAAAGGGGGTGTGGACTCCAAACATCTTTTGTGGAGTGCCTGGGTTCTGGTACAATTTATATTTGTTCAGACTAATTTTAACTATATGTCTGAGAAAAACCTACCATCATGGTTTAACTGATAAGGGCTTTACTTTTCTTCCACAACTATGGATGGACTGGCATGGCTCAAGGTCTTCACCAAAGACCCAGGCTCCTTTCTCTTCCTTCTTTGCCTTTTAAAATTACAGGTGCCGGATGCATTGACACACGCCTATAATCCTAGTACTTGGAAGACTAAGACAGGAGGATTACAGGTTTGAGGCTAGCACATGGTAACTTAGCAAGACCCTGTTTCAAAATAAGAAATAAAAAGGGCTAGGGACAGAGTGTAGCTTAGAGGTAGAATGCCTCTGGTTTCAATTCCCAGCACAAAAAAGAAAGAAAGAAAGAAAGAAGTTAATTAATTAACTAATTAATTAACTGATTTGCTCAAGTGACTAGTTATCAGTTATCTACCCCACCATTTGGACTTAAACTCTAGGAGGACAAGGACCATGTCTAGTTCTGGAGTTGTGCCCTCTCATTCATGGGTACACATTCCAAGACCCCCCCAAGAGATGCCTGAAACCATGATAGTATTGGACCCTGTGTAGACCATGTTTTTTTTCCTATACAAACATACCATGACAACATTCAATTCATAAATTAGACACAGCAAGAGGTTACCAACAATAACTAATAATAAAATAGAGAAATGACATAAACTATAATAAAAGTTATACAAGTGTGGTCTCTTCTCTGTCTCTCTCAAAATCTATGCCTGTATGGTATATCTTAGTATGTATGTATGTATGTATGTATTTATTTATTTATTTATTTATTTATTGGTGCTGGGGATTGGACCCAGGGGCATTCTACCTCTGATCTATATCCCCAGGTTACCCTGTCTTTTTTTGGGGGGGGTATTTGGGATTGAACCCAAAGGCATTCTACCTCCAAGCTACCTCCCCAGTACTATTTTATTTTTTATTTGGAAACAGGGTTGTGGGCACTGTGAGTCCTAGCCATGAGGTCATGCTGGAGGAGAACCAGGAAGAAAGAAACAAAGAAAGAAAATGCCCCCTGACCATTGCCCTGCCTCGAGATGATCTGGCCACTGGCATACAACCAGCAGTCTGGTCCTGTACCTCTCCCCCTTTCTTTCCCCCCAAAAAGCCCCTAGCCTGTAAGGAGGTGGGCTTCTGACTCTCAAAAGATCTATTCCCTGGTCAGTTGCCACCTTCCAGGTTTTATTCCTGAATACAGCCTGTTTCTTGCTGTCGGGCCTGCTCTCCTTGACTGTTTACCTAAACAAGGGTCTCATTAGGTTGCTGAGAGCCTCACTAAGTTGCTGAGGCTGGCTTTGAAACTGTGATCCTCCTGCCTCAGCCTTCCAAGTACTGGGATTACAGACATGCACCACCATACCCAGATCATTTCCATATTTTGATGGAAAACTTTCACCTTTTCACTTAAAAGAAGTATTTTGAGCTGGGCATGGACACAGGCATGGTATACCCTGACAGTTGGCCACGTATACAGTGTGGATCCCTTGGACAAAGGGACTGCTCACCTTGGACATAGGAGGGTGGTGTAAGATTCGTTATGCTACTAGGAATACTTTAAAATCTATCAATGGATGATTCCTGGAAATTTCTATTTAATGTTTTTTTACCTCAATTGATAATGGGTAACTGAAACTATGGAAGGCGAGACTTCAGATAAAGGAAGCTGTTGTCCTCACTGAGGTACCCAGGTAAACGATGATGCAGAAAGCAGGACCCTGTTTTCTTTATTCATAGCTTTATTCATAGCCTTTCCTACCATGACCACACCACCAGTCACAAAGCACCAAAGGATTCACACAGAACATCTTGTGTATCCCTCTCTGCCTTTGGGTGGATTTTTCCCCATCTCATGACAAGATCATAGCTCTGAGAAGAACAAGAAATATCGACCTCGCTATCACACGTCTCCTGGGTATAGGAAAATGAATTTGAGCTAAGGGTGGGCGGATTGGAAAGTTGGTGCAAATCAAGACAGAGCAGTTTGATTTTTAACACATGGCCCTGTTTCCAAAGGCAAATTCAGCTCATCAACCCACCCTGGGATTTTCCTCTAAGCTGAAAAGCCAGGTTCAATTCCAAGAAATATATACATTGCAGTGTAATTAGACAGGGGAAGAGGGTTCCTGGAGTCACAGAGCCATGTGGTCAGCATATGGGAGACATCTACTTCCTGACGGTAAACACATTTAAATACGCCATCTGTTTTGCAATTATTTCCCTGGACCTGTTTTTAGTCAGTTTCTCTCTCTAATTTTCTGATCTGACAACCTTGTTTTCTTTTTCTTTACTTTTTTAAAAATGACATAAACCAGTATTCACTTTTATTTTTTTCATGTAGTGCTGCACTTGATTGCTTTAATTTATATACCTTCATTTGTTCCATAAAAATAAAAAGCAAGCCCCTTTTTTCTGTTTTTTTTTAAATTAGTCACAAAAAGCAACTTTCAAAATAGTACCTGATTTTGTTTTTTAACTGATAGAAGATCATCTCTTTGGCTTCCTTCCTTCTTCCTTCTTTCTTTCTTTCTTTCTTTCTTTCTTTATTATTATTATTATTATTATTATTATTATTATTATTATTATTATTTGATAGGCAAGGAAAAGAAAATTGATACGTTAGAGACAGGTGAAATGTGATAATGTACTCTTCTGCTAACTTTGCATAATTTCAGTGGTAGTTCTTCTTTGGGATATTGGCAAATTCCTTTGGGTAAATTCTTATGGGTGGATCACTTATAACAGTATCTGTGGCTGAAGTCTGTAGCTTATCACCATCATCTGACACTTTTGAACACAAATACGGGCACGTAGGGAGGTTGAGGAAGCCTGCTCTTATTCCTACTATGAATTTTGGGGTGTGTGCTAGCAAATCCCAAACAAGGATGGAATAAACTAGTTAAGTCTTGGGATATCATTCAAAGCTGCTTACTAAGACTTGAAAGGTCAATTGAAGAAAAATATTCCCCTCCTCTTATTATATTTTTAATTATGAAAGCATTAGGTGGATTTATTTTATATTTATAACTTATTTTAATATATCCAACCAATGCTATAAAATTTCCTATTCCTATGTTCCACGTTCTGCCTTCTGCTTCCAGAACTGCCCCATGACCTTTTACCTAATCGATTTATTTTTAGTTCTGCACATGCCTTGCTGTCTCTACCTAAACGCTGAGTTCAATCCCCAGTAACATTTGCCACAGGGTGCACACAGATCTGGCAGGCTGTACCATTTCACATCACCATAGGCAGATGTCCGCAGTCCCTTTAGCAGATACCCTCAGTCACTCTTTGTCGCCTGCCCACAGTGCCCCCGGCCAGCGTGTCCTCAGTTCCTCAAGACTGAATCAATGCTGACTACGGCCACCTGCTGGGAAACGTTCTCGGGATGTGTGGACCACAGCCTACAGCTGGCATCTGATAACTGCTACTGGAGCAGCGCCCAGTGAGCACTTATTAACTGCTTCTTCGGTAGACACTGTGTCCTCCCCAAGTTAACTTAGGGACACTGATTTGCCAAGAGCCTGTTCTCCAAATGATTGGATTTTTAAAAATTTCCCAATTTGCGGTTTATCATGATTTTTTTTTCTCAGCTAATTTGAAACATTTAATGTCACTTGTTTAACAGATCTCTATGGGGCATTTGCTATGTGCTAAATGCCATTTTAGGTGGTGGGATTAAAATAGTAAGAGAGCCAAAGCCTCCCTCTTCATGGAGCTTCCAGGCCAGGGAGGAGATAGGCAAGAAAGACAAAGAAAAGGATATAGTACAGGTGATCCATGTGGGGTGAGGTGGTGGGAAGAGGCAGGCAGAAAATAACATGGCATGTAATGTAGTATAAATAACATGGATGTGATATAACAGTATCTGGGTTGGTGGTGCATGCCTGTAATCCCAGTACTTGGGAGGCTGACAGGAGGATCACAAGTTTGAGACCAGCCTCAGCAACTTAGTGAGACTCTCAGCAACCTAGTGAGACCCTGTTTCAAACCAAAAACTTTATTTTTTTTTTTAATGGATAGGTGTGGCTCAGAGATAGAACTCTCTTGAGTTCAATCCCCAGTACCATATTAGCACACACACACACACACACACACACACACACACACACACACAAATACACGCATACATACATATATACAAGGTAATATGATATAATAGATAATGTAATAATATCTAATAACATGGTAGGTAATAATAGAGTATTTAATGCAATATAATATGTTATAATATGCAATATAATGTGTCACTAGTATTTATTTATTTTGGTACTAGGAATTGAACTCAGGGGCATTCTACCTCTAAGCTACATCCCTAGCCCATTAAAATTTTTAAAAAAATTTCTGGAACCTGCGATCCTCCTATTTTTGCCTCCCAAGAACTGAGATGACAGGCCTGAGCCACTTGGCTCAAAGCTCCTTTTATAATAAAGCACTGAATATCTCATACAATTTGTTGAATGTTGTACTGAAAGCAAGGAATGGAATGATTATAGAGGTAAACTCATGTGTCGTTGTAAAGTGGGACAAGGGCCAACTTAGCCGTCCTAAGGGATGTCTATACTGGACATGACTGGGGAATGAGTGAGTGTAGGTAGATACGACTGAGGACTGAAAGGGGGCCCCAGTCTCACCAAGTGATCCAGGTGGTGAGAAGGAGCAGGGTGTGGCTCAGAAGTAGAAACAGAGGTGCTCACTAACATGGACGGAAAACTCAGGGTTCAGGGGATGGAAACCAAGTGAGGTAGGCAGATTCCCAGCTTTTGTGTGTGGTCAAGAAATCAGATCAGAGTTAGACTGAGAACAGACATTGATTTTGGCAAAACAGAAGATTGTGGTGAGCTTGGCAGGAGTGCGTTGCTGTGGGTGTGGCAGAAGCCCCATACCAGTGGGTTCAGGAGAGAATGGATGGGAGGAAGCTGGGTAACTAGAGAAAAGAGGTATTCTGGAGGGGTTTGGTTTATGGAGGAGCAGAGAGAAGAGCAGTAGTTAAGTAAGACTTGTGGTCTAGAAAGCACCTGTTTTGAAAAGATGGGAAATACCCCAGCACATCTAAATGCTGATGAGAATGACAGGAGATGGGTAATTGATCTAGGAGAAAGAGGGTGATAAAGCAACAGCTCGGATGGGTGACCATTTGGGAAGGAGTTGGAAAGTGAATTTGCCCCACAGAGAATTTGCCCGACAGAGAATTTGCCAAATTGTGGATTCACTGCAAACTATTTGCCGCTAAATATTTACAAAAATTGCACCCAATCACACATGCGGTGGTGTTTGCAAACTTCAAGGATAATTTTTTTTTTCTTTGATGTTTCAGTTTCAGTTCAACCAAAATTAATTTTAGTTTCACTCCAGTTTTTGTTTCGGTTCGGCAGATCTGTCTCATCCTCCTCACTGACTTGCAAACCCAGCTCAAGGACATATCAGACGTGGGTGTAATTCCTCTCACAGACACTGGACATTTCTCAAATGTTTCAAGCATGTCGAAAACATTTGTGTGAGCACACTGGGTAACATATCTGTCAGTTTCAAAAGGCAAAAGTCAGAATAAAAATGTACCAGATGATAGAAATCTGTTCTATCATTTACAACATATTTGACATTTCAAATCTACAGAGCAGGCAGGGTGGGAACACCCAGAAGGTCTCTGTTTAAGACAGAAAAATCCTCAGAATGCACTAAGCTTCAGTCTGGCCACGACTGATTAGCTGCAGCAATGTAAATCTAAACTAAAACTTAAAGTACCCTAAAGTGAAACTAAAACTTTGTGCCCAGTCATCTAAACGTTTACAAAAGTTTCCAAAAGCTTCCTTGCTCCTGTCAGAAAGAGTGAAAAGACGACCACTTCTTTTTACTATCATTGTTACTTGGATGAATCTGGTGAATTCGGCAAATGTGGCCATTTAAGGAATAAACCGTTAGCAAAAACGGTCGTTTAGAGAACTGTTTTTCAATGATTTACTTAACACTGGCGTCTAAGAGTTCCATCTGAGTGTTGGCTTTATAATCATCTTTAAAGCCCTCAGGTGCATCTTCTCAGTCTTTTCTGGGTGTTTCATGGAGAGCTAAAGCAACTCCCGTGGCTTACAAGAAATAATTGAATTTAATTCACTTTGTTTGGAAAGACATTGATGAATGCTGAAACAGATTTTGTTGGTGGTGCTGTTTTAAAATAATGTTCCAATTGCCAGATGCTGGGTCAGGATATCATGCTGCCTGGAATTTTGCTCCAGGCAAAAACCAAGCTTAGAGTCTGACAATATATACATTGCAGTGAAGTAAAGGCAAGTGAATGGTGTTCTGGAGTACACAGCCCAACGTGATCGGCATTCAGAATTTCTTTTCGCCTGCCAGGAAATGGACTTAAATACACCATCTGCTTGCCTGGAGCCTTTTTTGTTGTTGTTTTCTTTCAGTTCTGCTCCTCCACTGTAATTTTAATATTCCAACAACCTTATATTTCCTTCATTCTTTCATTCCTTCTTCCTTTTTTTCCTCCCTTCCTTTTTTCCCTCCCTCCCTCTCTCTTTTTTTGGTAATAGGGTTGGAACTCAGAAGCATTCTACCTCTGAGCTATACCCTAGCCCTATTTTATTCTTTATTTTTAGACAGGGTCTCTAAATTACTGATAGTCTTACTAAATTGCTAAGACTGGCCTCAAACCTATGATCTTCCTGTCTCAGCTTCCTAAGTACTAGAATTACAGGTATGCACCATCACGCCTGGCTTTCTTTACTTTTTTGAAAAACATAAGTCTGTATTTACTTTTCTTTACTCCTGAGCTACCTTTCAATAATTCCATTTTGAAAAAAAATCTCCTTTTGTTGCTTCTGCTTTTGGTCACAAAGGTTAAGAGTTTTCCAAACAGAATTTTGTTTTACTCTTGAATAGCAGGATGATTCATCTTTTTTCCCCAGTTTTTCCAACGGGTGGACACAGAAAGGACAACTAATACCCTGGAATTGGTAAATGTGACTGTTTATTCTTAAAATCCGGTAAATAAAACCACCTGATAACTGGAGCAGTGTCTCCCTGGTTAGGACCTCTGGCTCCTTCTTTGAGAAAAACCCTTCTTTGAGACGTTATCTTACTATATGCTTATTTATCTCTATGTATATCTCTTCAGCCTTTCAGCTTAACATGACCATTCAAATATTTGGGGACATAAGTATTAAGAAAACAGGAAGAACTTGCAAGATGTCCCTTATTTGTGCCCTGGCCCATCTTCCCACCCCCTCACTGTACTAACAAATTCCAACTGAAGGCATGAAGAAAATGTCAGAAAAAAATTAGCTTAGTCTTTTTTATTCAAAGCCAGTTGGCTCTCTGTAAATAATTTTATTTTAAACTCTACTTTCTAATTCAGAATAGACATGTGTTTAACAAGACAACCAACTAGGGAGCTCTGTAGACAGGAAGTGCCCCTGCTACCCCACAACACCCCAATGTGACAGGTGTGTGTGTGTGTGTGTGTGTGTGTGTGTGTGTGTGTGTGTGTTACTGGGGATTAAACTAGAGGCAGTCTACCTCCAAGCTACACCCCTGGCCCTTTTTATTTTTGTTTTTTTGGAACAGGGTGTCACTAGGTTGCTGAGTCTTGCTATGTTGCTGAGTCTTACTATGTTGCTGAGGCTGTCCTCGAACTATGATCCTCCTGTCTCGGCCTTTCAAGAACTGGCATGACAGGCCTGTGACACCATGCCCAGCTTTTAAAATGCTTTTCATTCTCTTTCCCTTTCAGATATGACCTCAAATCTGCCTCATTTTCCAATATTTTTCTAATTCTCTGCTTTCATCACTTAAGCCTAATTATTTGAGAAAAATAACATTTTTTTTGCCAAGTGTGGTGGCACATGCCTGTCATCCCAGTACTTGGGAGGCCGAGACAAGAGGATCACAGGTTTGAGGACAGCATCAGCAACTTAGAAAGAACATAAGCAACTTAGCCATATTCTGTTTCAGAAAATAAAAAATGGCTGGAGGTGGCAAACACTGAAGTGGATGACCCACAATGTGAAATGGCTAGATTATCACTCAAATGCACATCATTAGATTCCAAAGACATCTGATGACAAAAATTAATGTAAGATCATAGAGTAATATCTTTTATATTGGTGACATATTGAAATGATCTCACTTAGGAAGCACTGGGGTAAGTAAAATATAATTAATCTGATCTTTTTTTGGTCTTCTTTTTTAAAAATTATTATCAGGAAGCAGACATGATGTTGGGCTTCTGTAATGCCAGGATTTGGGAGGCTAAGACAAGAGGATCACAGATTCAAGGCCAGCTTCAGCAATTTAGTGAGATTCTCAGCAACTTAGTAAGACCCTATTTTTTGTTTTTGTTTGTTAATTTGTTGTTGTTTTGTTTTGTTTTTTGGTACTGGGGATTGAACCCAGAAGCATTCTGCCTCCAAGCTATACCTCCAGTCTGATTTTATTTCTTATTTGGAAACAGGGTCTCACTAGGTTACTGAGAGCCTTACTCAGTTGCCATGACTGGCTTTGAACCTGTGATCCTCCTGTCTCAGCCTCCCAAGTACTGGGATTACAAGCATGCACCACTGTTTTAAAATAAAAAACTAAAAAGGGATGGGGTGTATCTCAGAGGTAGAGTGTCCTTGTGTTTGATCCTCAGTACTAAGAAAGAGAAAGAAGAAGAGAAGGAAGGTAAAAGAGAGAGAGAAGGAAGGAGGGAGGGAGGGAGAAAAAGAGAGAGAGAGAAAAAAAAAGAAAAGAAGAGAAGAGAAAAGAAAAGGAAGAAGCTGAGTATGGTAGCACATGCCTGCCATCCTAGTACTTGAGAACTTGAGACAGAACGATTGCAGGTTTGTGGCCAGTCCCTGCAATGTAGCAAGACCCTCAGCAACTAAGTGAGATTGTTTCAAAACAAAAAATAAAAAATGGGTTGGAAATAAAGCTGAGAGGTAGAATGCCCCTGGATTCAACCCCAGTACCCATCCATCCCCCCCAAAAAAAATAGTAAAGGGAAACTGGACCAGAAGTCCCCATCACTGAAGGTCAAGAACATTCTCCTTCCTGAGGCCTACAAAATCCAAAGTTCTGCTTGCTAAGTCCTGAATAAGCTCCTCTCCAGCATTCGGCACAGACACAAACAGTCATGGACACACACACACACACACACACAGGTACACACACAGGTACACACACACACACACACACACACACACACACACACACTCAGAAGCACACATCTCCAAGCACAAGGCAGAGGAAAATGATGCCCTGGCAGCCTTTTGGTTTTGGAAAAGCAGCTGTGCTGACATCCCCCTCCAGTGAGGTCCAAGTCCACCTCCCACAGGAAGTACTTCAAAACAATAAAAACTTGTAAAAAACACATGCAGGTGAGATGGCTGTGAAACTGCTGAACTCACACACTGTAGTTGGTGTTAGAAATCAGTAAACTCTTCTAGAAAGGAAGGTGGCAACAATTCCAGCAGTGTCCTCACACCCTGGCATAGCAATCCCCATCTAGTGTGACTGTGTGTGAGTGAATATGTATGTGTGTGTGTGTGTGTGTGTGTGTCTCAGTTGCTGAGGCCAACCTCAAACCTGCGATGCTCTTGTCTCCTAAGTACTGGGATTACAGGCATGCACCATCAGTTTTCCTTTAGAAGCATTGTTCTGCCTGCAGGCTGGGGATGGGTGGCCAGGGCAGGGCAGGAGGGAACAGGCGCCTGTGGGGCTGCTGTGATCTTCAGGGCTTAGACAAGGGCATCAGGGAGGAGAAAAGAAGCTGACAGAAGCAGGCTGAGGCCTGGGAGTGGCTGCCCTGGATTTTGCAGGTGTGGGGCTTGGGAGGGGGCTGCAGGGCTCCTGGCAGGCTCCTGGCCACAGCTGCAGCTCCTCCCCTGCAGGAGGGTCTGGGTCACCGAGGGGGCAAAGCCAGGGAGGAGAGAAACTTGTGACAACAAGCCTGCCTGGCTCCTGCTTCACTGTTCCTGTCCCCACCCTGCCTGAGCCCATCCTCCCCCAAGAGGAAAGGAGGAAGCCAGTTGTCTATGATGTCCTGTCTCATCAGGGCTGGGGTCTCTCATGCTTCAGGGCTCTGTTCAGTGTTCCTTGAAGGGCACAAGGGGCATGGTGACTCCCATCTGTACAACAGAGCCTTAACCCTCAAGACCCTCTGGCCATGATGTCCCTCCTCAGAGCCACACAGGGACCTCATACCCTAGCACTTCTTACCTCCTGCCCTTCCTTGCCCACTTCCACTGGTTCCACCTCTAGCACATCCACTCTGGTCAGAGCCCCAAGCCCTACAAAAGGCCAAATCCAGCTGCAACACTTCTGTTTTCATTCTATTCACCTTCTCACCAGCGTTTGAAAAGCAAACACTCACCCTGGGCAAGGTGGTGCATGCATGTAATCCCAG
>PVLC010006037.1:22726-72132 GCA_004027655.1 Graphiurus murinus
AAAAAAAAAAAAAAAAAAAAAAAAAAAAAAAAAAAAAAAAAAAAAAAAAAAAAAAAAAAAAAAAAAAAAAAAAAAAAAAAAAAAAAAAAAAAAAAAAAGAAAAGAAAAGAAAGAAAAAAGAAGCAAGAAAGATCAAGACCAAAATTGAGTAGAAAAAAGGGTTCTATTAGAGGCGATTATTTCTGAGAAAAAGCAAAGGATCTCTGAAAACTAGGTGTTAGGATGTCAGTTTGGTCCAGTTGCCAAGTTAAACCCCAGCGCGACTGCCCACCGTGGAATTTCTCCTGATTAATGACCTACGAATGCCCGGCTCTGGTCCAAGCTCCATATACATCGACATCCAACTCAGAAAGTGAATAGCTTTCCCAGAAACAGCACAACACGGCCAGTATTCTGGCTACGTCCGTTTCCAAACCATAAAAATATTTCATACTAAGCCATCTGTTTATAGATTATATTCCTGGGTCGTATTCATAGCTGGGTTTCCTCTGGCGTTCTGGAGTGAAAATCCTCGTCTTAAGATGAGTTGAGGGCTTGTTCCCAGAGCCCTTTCTGGTCCATGGTCCACAGTTCTTCTGATGTCGGAACGTTTACAAGTTGGCACATCATGGCCACCTACCTGCAGACATATTTGTCGAACTGCATTATATAAACATTAAAATAATAACTCAAACAGTGAGGGCATTCTCACTCCCAGTTCTCTGTACCTGGCTTTATAAATCTCTAAATGCATGCATTCAAAGGAGCAGTGGTTTTTCAATAGCTGCCTGTTTAACAGTGAATACCGTCTTGCAAACATAGTGGCAAGGAAAAGTCGCCTCCCAACCTCCGCCAGGCTGTTCCTCCCACACCCCTGCCACGTGGAGATCTGGGGTTCCACCAGCCCGCAGGGCCTCTTGAAGAATTGAGGATGTAGCTAAAGATCCACAGAGGTGTTCCAAGCAAGGGTAGGATGTGGCCAGACTTTCCTTTGATAACTCAATCAGATGTTATCAAAAAGACCGGAACGTTAACAAAAGACCGGTACTTGGAAAGCTGAGACAGCAGGATTGCAGATTTGAGGCCAGCTTCAGCAACTTAGTAAGACCCTCAGCAACTTAGCAAGACCCTATTTCAAAATTAAAAATAGAAAGGGTTGGGGACATAGCTTGGAAGTAGAATGCCCCTGGGTTTAATCCCTACAATCCCTAGTAATACACATACACACACACACACACACACACACACACACACACACACACACGACCAGGAATGGTGGATGGAGGAGACCACCAAAGAACTGGCTGTAGAACACAGGAGAGAGAAGTTTGGGACATGAATGAGATGGAGCCAGGAAGGTAGAGAAATGTGTCCGTAAATAAAGTTTTATTGGAACGTGGCCCTGTCCATTTATTACACAGTTTGCCACCACATTCAGGTTACAGTGTTAGAGTTAATCGAGTCAGAGTCTATATAGCCCACAAAGACTAAAATATTTACTATGTGGTTTTTGCAGAAAAAGGTTTCCCACCCAAGTGTAGAAACTAATCATTCAGAGCCTGTGTGGACCGAGCTTTGAGGAAAACTCCACAGAGCTCCTTTCAATGTATCTCAATGTATCCTCTAAAGAGAAGATCCTGGGGCCCCACGGCCCCTGGGCCATATTAAGGAGTATGAAACCTGTCCTAAGAGTGACCAGAGTCAACTGAAAGGGTCGGGCGGTGGGGGGGGGGGGCTGTCACCTGTATTTTCCTTTGAGAAGGAAGAAGTAACTTTTTTTTTTTAATTTATTTTTTTATTTTATCCATGCACTGTAATTTGTGTGTGTGTGTGTGTGTGTGTGTGTGTGTGTGTGTGTGTGTGTGTGTGGTACTGGGGATTGAACCCAGGGGCATTCTTTCTCCAAGCTATACCCTCAGCCCTATTTTTTATTCTTTATTTTGAAACAGGGCTTCGATAAGTTGCAGAGGGCCTAAGTAGCTGAGGCTGGCCGAGAACCTACAATCCTCCTCTCTCAGCCTTCCAAGTACTGGGATTACAAGTGTGCACCACCATGTCCGGCTCATGCACTGTAATTTTACCTAATCAATTCATAGTGATATTTTCACATATGTACATATCATTATTTGGTCTGTTTCCTTCCCCACACCTTCCCTCCACCCTTTTCTCTCCTTCAATACCTTTCCGCTACTCTACTGGTCTCTCTCCTAATTATTGGTGAGATTGTGAATTAGTCTGACCATTGTGGAGATCAGTATGGAGGTTCCTTAGAAGTCTAGGAATGGAACCACCATACGACCCAGCTATACCACTTCTTGGTATCTTTCTAAAAGAATTAAAGTCAGAGTACTGTAGTGACACATGCACATACATGTCTACAGCAGCACAATTCACAGTAGCCAAATTATGGAACCAGCCTTAGATGTCGGGGTTGTTTTTGCAATAACCTGAGCAAGAGAAGAAGAGAGCGAGTGGCGTATGGCACAGCAGGGTGAATTTAACGACAATGCATTATGTATCTCAAAGTAGTCAGGAGAAAGGATCTTGAATGTACTGGCATCAAGAAATGATGAAAATCTCAGGTGACAGATCTGCTAATCACCCTGGGTTGATTGTTACCAGTTTATAGGAATTGAAACATCATGCTATGTAGAAATAGTATGTGTCAACCAAAAATAAAATTAATCATAAAACAAAAACCTATTTCTGAGGCAGACTCAGTAAGACTTGGGAAATCAATTGGCTACAGAGGTGTGGAAAAGGGAAATGTTTGTGGATCTTGTGTTTTTGTGAGAATGAATGAGAGTTGGTTCTCAGGCCTGGGCAGGGCGTCCTCTCTCTATCATAAAGGATCACATGGCTAGGATTGGACAGAGAATTTCTAGAAGGATGAACCAAATGTGTTGACCTCCAGTAAAGGAAAAACACAATTCCAAAAGGGAATTTGGAATGTTAAGTTCCATTGTTTGTTTATTTTTAAATTTTATTGAGATGAAAATCACATACCAGAAGATTAAGTATTTTCTTTTACATTTATTTTAATTGATGAATGACAAATCCTATATGTTTATGGTGCACGATGCAGTGTTCTAACACAGTATCTGTTCATTATGGAATGATTATATCCATCACCCCACCTACTTATCATTTTAGGGATGAGATCTTTGGTCAATTTTCAAGTAGAACCTGTATTATCATTAATTCAGTCACAATGCGGTAGAATAGATTGCCAGAACATGATTTACATGATCTTACTGCCTAACTGAAGCTTCATACCCTTTAATCAAAGCAAACACTTCAGTGGCATTTGGTGCATTCACAGTTCACCACCACCTTTATCAAGTTCCAGAACATTCTTGTCACCCCCAAAGGAGACCTCAAGCCCACTAGGCAATTGTGAGTGTGCGTGAGCGCGCGTGTGTGTGTGTGGGGGGGGGTACTAGAGATTGAACTCAGGTTTGTTCTACCTCCAAACTACAACCACAGCCCTTTAATTTTTTTATTTGGAAACAAGGTCTTGCAAAGTTACTGAGATTCTCACTAGGTTGCTGAAGCTGGCCTCAAACCTGTGATCCTCCTATCCCAGCCTCCCCAGTACTGAGATTACAGGTGTGCATCGCGACACCTGGCTATCCTGGAATTTTAATATGTGTATAACCTAGAAGGAGGCTGGAGATGAGGAGAGATGGAGGAATCCGGATATAGATTTGAGTGGGGGCAGAAAAGGGGGTAAGGCAGCTGGGGGAGAACCTGGAGAGAGAGAGAATCTCAACGTACAGAACAGAGGCCTAGGAACTCCACACGCAGGTCCTTTCTATTTGATGTGCACTGGTAGGAAAATATTATCAACCCAGTAGGTACTGATCTGAGCAGGATGGCAGCACTGGAACCCAGCAAGACTCAGACACACCTGGAGGCTAGGGATGGGGACTGAAAAATTGGGTTTCTAACAAGTTTGTGATTTCTGAACCAACACATGGATGATGATATTTCACTCATTCATCCCTCATTTCACCCTCCATTCTCCTCTTCCATCCTCCACCTCTGCCCCAGCAAAATGAAATTCTCCATGTGGTAGGGTTTTTGGTCAGCAAGAAGCACCTCTAGAATTTGGACACTTGGTCTCCTTTGGAAGGGCATTGAGCAGGAACTGAAGCAGGGGGATGGTGAACATCCTCCTCCCTAGGTCTCCACAGCCCCCGCCAGGCCCCTGTTTGTTCCACTCTGGTACCCGCTGCACAGAGGCAGCTTATCTGTTGCCATGGAAACTGCCTCTGGCTGACGTGGGCAGGGGAGGAAACAGCGGAACTGGCAGAAAGTTTCGGGATTGGAATTTTCCAGGCTCTATAGGTAAACATGCGTGGGTTCAAAAACAATCCCATTGATATAGCTGTCATGTCTGTTAGTTACTGAAAGAGGGAACAAGTCTAATTGTACCAACAGGATGAACCCCTCACTGAGTGGCAGAAATCTGAGGAGTTGGCGTTGGATTCCTGCAGACCTCTGTTCCTGCAGCTGCCCTGGCCCATTGAATGATGGCTCATAGAACTCAAAAATAATAACTAAGATGTTGGGCATGGTAACACACACAAGCCTGTAATCCCAAGACTTGGGAGGCTGAGACCGGAGTGAGAGCCTTGCAGGTTTGAGGCCAGCCTCAGCAAATTAGTGAGACCCTGTTTCAAAATAAATAAAATAGGGCTGGGGGTGTAGCCTGGAGGTAGAATGTCCCTGGGTTCAAGCCCCAGTACAAAACAAAAACAAAAAATGAAGAGCTCAGGACTGCAAAATGATTCAAACCATAAAGAAAAATATAGTGTAAAAGTTGTAGGTTCCCTTTCATAATATACTTACTATCCCATCTCCCTCCTCAGGAGTAATGCTGATAACAGTACATTTCCAGATCGTTTTCTGTATATTTACACATGTATGTATAATAAAAAGATATAGCCTTTGTGTTTCTTTTTTATTTTTAATTAAAAAAGAAAAAAACTAAGAACTCGGATTAAGTGAGGAAAGAAAATAATTCCAAAAAAAATTCAAGTACAATGGAGAAAAACATCATGGGGAGGTCTGGTGGACAGGTTGGAGGTATTATATATCACCTGCGTCAATTATGTGACTTCTTATTATACAACATCATGTTCTTATGATTTATCCATGTTGAAATTGTGGCTTCTGTTCACTCATTTAAAATGGCTACATGGAGCCGGGGCATGGTGGTGCACACTTGTTATCCCAGTACTTGTGAGGCTGAGACCAGAGAATCTAGGTTTGTGGCCAGCCTCAGCTACTTAGTAAGGCTCTCTGCAACTTAGTGAGACCCTGTTTCAAAATAAAGAATAAAAAAATAGGGCTGGAGGTATGGAGTTATAGCTCAGAGGTAGAATGCCCCTGAGTTAAAAAAAAAAAAAAAAAAAAAAAAAAAATGTATTCTGTTATGTGAACACTATTTTTTTTTTTTTTTTGGTACAGGGGATTGAACCCAGAGGTGTTCTATCTCCAAGCTATACCTCCAGCCCTATTCAATTTTTTTTTTTTTTTGGAACAGGATCTCCATAACTTGCTAAGGGTCTTGCTAACTTGCTGAAGCTGGCCTTGAACTTGTGATCCTCCTGTCTCAGCCCACCAAGTACTGGCATTATAGCCATTAGCCACCACATCTGGCAAATACACTCTATTCTGTATGTCCATTCTCTTGGTGGACATTTAGATTCTTCTGATCTCTCTCCCTGCTGCCCCAGGCTTTTGATCTTATCACAAACAACACTTGCTGTTTGACACACAAGCATCTGCAAGTAAACGAATGCTGAAGCCGGGCGTGGTGGCGCACGCTTGTAATTCCAGCATTCGGGAGGCTGAGACCGGAGGATCCGGGTTCGTGGCCATCCTCAGCTACCTAGTGAGGCACTCCGCAACTTAGTGAGACCTGGTTTCAAAATAAAGAATAAAAAATAGGGCTGGGGGTATAGCTTGGAGGTAGAATGCCCTTGAGTTCAATCCCCAGTACTGCAAAAAAACAAAACAAAAAAAGGGATAAATAGGGCTGGGGGTAGCTCAGAGGCGCCACTGAGTTCAATCCCCAGTACCGCAAAAAAAAAAAAGAAAAGAAAAGAAAAACCAATGCTGAAATGTACATTCTGACCCTTGTCTTCTTGTTCATAACATGGGGAGTTTCTTGGCATTTCTGCCCAGGAGTGGAGTGGCTGGGTGGTAGGGAGTTCATATCTTCTTTGTGTCTGTTTATTACACAATTGCTCTCCTGATGAACAGGTTGCTTTCTATTTCTCATTAAAAAGGAAATTCCAGTCAGGTGTGGTGACATATGCCTATAATCCCAGGATTTGGGAGGCTGAGACAGAAGGATCATGAGTTTGAGGCCAGCCTCAGCAGTTTAGCGAGCCCCTCAACAACTTAGTAAGATGCTGTTTCTTTCTTTCTACTTATTCATTATTTATTTATTTAATTTGTGTGTGTGTGTGTGTGTGTGTGTGTGTGTGTGTGTGTGTGTGTGTGTTGGGGATTAAAGCCAGAGCAGGCAATCTCAGAGCTACATCCCCAGCTGTATTTTATTTTCTATTTGGAAACAGAGTATTCCAAACTAGAGTTACAATAGTGTTCCACCACACATGGCTATGAGACATTGTTTAAAAAAAAAAAAGTAGGGCTGAGGGTGTCACTCAGAGGTTGAATGCCCTGGGATTCAATCCCCAGTATCAAAAAAGGAAAAAAAAGTTACAGTGGTAAATTTTATGTTCTGTGTTTTTTACCACAATTTAAACAAAAATAATTTAAATATAGTATTCACGAAATGAACCCAAAAGAAAATGTTTAGTTATTTCAATACTTGGAGAGGGTCAACAAACTGGAGTCTGTGGAAGCAGCTTTTTCTCTGCCAGAATAAAGGAATAAGTGGCACTTGGGAATGTCTGCAGATTTACCCAGGTGTATAAAGATAGTTTGGTTTTTTGCCTTCAAATGTAAAAACTGCTGGTCACACACTGACCATGAATGTCCACGGTGAATCACAATTGCCCAGAATGAGTTTTACTTTGTTGAATAATGTCTCAAATAGAAGACTTCCAACAAGCCAGAGAGTTTTTTTGTTTGTTTTTTTGTTTTTAATCTCTCATAGACTTTTCCTTTATAACAAACCCAAGTAAATCACTCTCTAACCAGTGCCTGTCAAACTCAATGTAGACTCAAACCCAGGGGACATTTTCAGTATCTGGCTTTGGCTTGTTTGATTTCTTACTTCATTGTATAAATGTTTCCACCAGTATTCTTAACAAATTCTTTATAAACAGTTTTGTTAAAGTAGGGCACACTTGTTTTCTCACGTTGACGACTTTTCTTCTCAGTTTACTTGATGAGTAGAATGCCTCCCATAAAATTTTTGTTATTTAAAGAATAAACATTTCTTTTTGTCTGACCTATTGCATTTTTATTTGAATACCGAATCCTCTGAGTAAACACAGCCTTCCTTGCTCCATGAAGTCTTTGTCCTGGTAGAGGGCTCTGAGTGTATTTACCCACTTTGAAAACTCCTGGGATGTAAATAATGTTATTCTGGTTGAAAACCATTTAAAAACAAAACAATGACATGCAAACTTTATCACTCGTCAAGATTAGCCTGCATCTCATAATAGACTACTTATCATTGCCTGCTCAGTGGGTTCATTGCAAATATTATTAAAATCACACTTTGGGCAAAATTAAATAAAAACCAGTTGTTGAATGCAATGCTTCTCAGCTCTGCAAGACCCTATGAAAACTTGCTTATCAAAACCAACAAATTTGTTGAGATGAAGCCAGTACTGACCTCGTATACACTTTAGTGACCTGCAAATTGTGGTGGTTTTTTTTTTTATTATTGCTGTTGCTATTATTTCCATGTTCTTTCTGCTTTTAATTTCCTATTTGGAAGAATCTTGGTTCTTATCATTTAATAAATGTCTTCAGCAGTTGTTTTCATTTCCTATATTTTTATCTTTTTGCCCTTTATGATTCTGTTTCTCATTATCATGATTTTGCTCAACAGCATTTTTATTGATTTCTGTATTTAGCAGTTTTTGCCAATCTCTCTTTCAAAAGGAAATTTGGTTTGTGGACTACTTCTTTTTTTGGTATATTTGAATTCAGATATGATTGATAATTCCAAAAACAAGGAAAAAACATACAAAAAATGAAAAGCAGCTGATTCTGAAAATGCATCACACAGGAGAACAGGTTAAAACTTTTTTTTTTTAGCCCAGGGGCATTCTACCTCTGAGCTGCACCCCAACCCTATTTTATTTTTTACTTTTGAAACAGGTTGATGAGAGTCTCACTACTTGCTAAAGCTGTCCTCGAACCTGCAATCCTCCTGTCTCAGCTTCCCAAGTACTGGGATTACAGACGTGAACTACCACACCTGGTGTAGCTTGAACACTTTTTTAAAAATTATTTTCATTTTAATTTTTATTTTGTGGTACTGGAGATTGAACCCAGAGGCATTCTACCTCTGAGCTACACCCCCAACCCTTTAAAATTTTTATTTTGAAATAGGATCTCATTAAGTTGGCCTTGAACCTGCAATTCTCCGGTCTCAGCCTGTGTCAAATGCTTTTTGAAGTTGCCATGCTGCTGTATTGGTGATGTTGGAAATCATGTGATCATAGTATGGTAGATTCACTCTCACAACAGGTAAAGTACTGGAAGAAGGGCTCTGCATGGGAGCTGGGTCACTGAAGCTTTGGCTCCTCTACCTCAGAGGAAATTCCATGTGACATGTGGCCTTCAGCCTCCACACTTTCCCAGGACCAGCCTCATCAGACATACACCTTCACAAAGAGTCGAGTCAGGCATCTATAGTCCCAGTACTTGGCCTCCCAAGAGGATCACAGGTTTGAGGCTGGCCTCAGCAACTTAGCCAGACCCTCAGCAACTTAGCCAGACCCTGTTTCAAAATTAAAAATAGAAAGGGTTGAGGGTGTAGCTTGAAGGTAGAATGTCCCTGAGGTCAATCCCTGGTACCCACCTACCCTCCCCCCGCAAAAGGTCTCATCTTGCTCCTTGTATAACTCATCAGATTTGGCCTATGTAGAACAAGGATTCTGAACTCCAATGTCACACTTTCTCCCAGGATGCCACTCTCATAAACACAGCACTAATGAATTACAGGCATGCATGGCTGTAGGACAGACACCTTCTGAGAAACACACCTTGATAGCAAAGTGGAGCACACACCCAGGCTATACAGTGTGTTCATGAAGCAGCCTACTGCTCCCAGGGCTACCATGCACAAAGCAGCATGAGGTTAAATCCACACGAGACAAAACGAGGCAGTCAAGAAACCAGTAAACAGGTGGCCAGGTATGGAGGCGCACACCTGTAATCCCAGTACTGAGAAGGCTGAGACAGGAGAATTGTAGGTTCAAAGCCAGACTCAGCAATTTAGCGAGGCTCACAGGTACTTAATGAGACCCTGTTTCAACATAAAAAAGAAAACAGGGCTGGGGGTGTAGCTCAGAGGTAGAATGCCCTTGGGTTCAATCCCCAGCACCAAAAATAAAAAATAATGTGTTCACTTGTGTTTTCTTTTTCTTTTTTTTTTTTTTCAGTACTGGGGATTGAACTCAGGGGCATTTTACCTCCGAGTTATACCCCCTATTGTTTATTTTTTTATTTTTGAAACAGGGTCTCACTAAATTGTGGAATGCCTCACTAGGTAGCTGAGGCTGGCTGGGAACCTGGATCCTCCTGTCTCAGCCTCTCAAATGCTGGGATTACAAGCGTGCGCCACCACCTGGCTTCACTTGTGTTTTCTTATGGTTAGCTGAGATAAAGAAGCCACAGACCCTTATCTGCAGTCCCCTCTCCCCAAACTCCCCATACCCCTAACAATAAAACTTTCAAGCTCCGGGGACTAAAGGAAGGAAGAGTGCCCTCGGGACAGGAAGTTCATAATCCCAGGAAGATCCGTTCAAATGTCATCTCTCGGCCCAGTTCCAGGTCAAACAGCACAACCTGGAATTCTCCTCCTGACTTGTCAGCGAGATGCTGTATGGGAGTCCAGCCTCATGTACCTTCCCACCCAAGGCAGGAAGGGCAGGGTTTTCTCAGAAACCACTCAATGTGGCTTCTGTTCTGGAGATGTACATTCCTAAACATAATCATGCATCATATTTAGTGTGCAGGCAGGTCCCTAGACCCTCTTGTTAATGAATTTTTCTCTAGTTTTCATGGTGGTATTTGAGTTTGTTATACAAGGCCATGTGTACCACAAATACTCGGGAATGCTTTTTTTTTTTTTTTTTTTTCGGTACTGAGGATTGGACCCAGGAGCACTCTATCTTCACAGTATGCTCCCCAGATCTCTTTCTTTTTTGTTTTGAAACAGAATCTCACTCAGTTGCTAAGAGCCTTGCTAAGTTGCTAAGGCTGTCCTCCAACCTGCAATCTTCCAGTCTCAGCCCTCCAAGTCCTGGGATTGGAGGCGAGTGCCATTATGCCCAGCTTATTATACTTTTGTGTGTGTATAAATGTATGAACACATACATTCAGGCCTCTACTTTTATTCCTTTATGGCAGTGATTTTCCTGCTTTGTTGAGCTGGATCTATCAGTGGGAGATGGGGAATTCCTCAGGCCTGTTGGGTGGTAGCTAGCCCACTCTAGTACTTTATGGCTTCTGTTTACCTGGCTGGAGAGCCTTCCTGAGGCCATGTTTTATTTTTCTTAATGTGGGTTTTTTTTTTTTTTTTTACTTTTGTTTTTGGTATTGGGTATTGAACCCAGGGACATTCTACCCTACTTTACCTACTTTATTTTTATTTTGAAACAGGGTTTCTCTAGGTTGATGAGAGTCTCACTACTTATTGCGGCTGTCTTCGAACCTGTGATCCTCCTGTCTCAGCCTCCCATGTACTGAGATTACAGGCATGCGCTGCCAAGCCTGGCTCCATGGTTTTTTGTTTTTTGTTTTTTCGGTACTGGGGATTGAACTCAGGGGCATTCTACCTCTGAGCTATACCCCCAGCCCTATTTTTTTTTTTATTCTTTATTTTGAAACAGGGTCTTACTAAACTGCAGAGTGCCTCACTAGGTAGCTGAGGCTGGCCACGAACCCAGATCCTCCAGTCTCAGCCTCCCAAATGCTGGGATTACAAGCGTGTGCCATCACACCCAGCTGGCTCCATGTTTTAAAATGTAGGTTTTATTGTAATTACATATGGAGAAGTCGACATATCAGGTGATAGCTGCTGTTGAAAAGATAGGTTGTTGCCGGGCATGTTGGTACATACCTGTGATTCCAGTACTTGGGGGGCTGAGGCAGGAGGATCGCAGGTTCCAGGCCAGCCTCAGCAACTTAGCGAGATCCTGTTTCAAAATAAAAAATAAAAAGACCTGGGAGTGTAGCTAAGGGGGAAGAATGTCTTTGGGTTCAACCCCCAATACCAAAAGAAAAGAAGAAAGAAAGAAGAGGAAGGAAGGAAGGAAGGAAGGAAGGAAGGAAGGAAGGAAGGGAAAAGAAAAAGAAATTCCATTCCTGCTCACCTCCCTCAGGCTCGAGGTTTTAGCACTACCACCTTGGGGATTAGGATTGCCACATGTGAGTTTTGAGGGGGCACACACATTGCAAACACAGCGCCTCACTTCGAAGAGGTCCCACCTCTCTCTCGAACGTGTGTGTTCACTTTACACCATTACCTACCACTGGCTCCCCCTGGGATATAATAAGCAGACCTCAACCCCAAGGCCTTTGCACTCACTGTTCCTTCTCCTTAGAAGGCTCTTCCTCCATGGCCTGTCCCTGCCCTTCACACAGATCTCTCCTCAGTCACCTCACCCTAGAAAGAGCTTCTCTGGCTATCTGAAACATCCCCTCTCATTTCACTCTCTATGCTGTTTTAGTTTTCGTGCTAAGTCTCATCCCCCCAGCATCATTTAGTGCATTTGTTTGCAGTCCATTTCTGCTGCCTAAATATCAGCTCTGAAGGACCAAGTGCTGTTTTCAGTGAACCCTATTTCTAGCATGGTGTCTGGTCCATGGCAGAGATTCAATGAGTTCTTGTGCAACTACTAATGAATGGAATGAATTTTTTTTTTAATGAAATCACATTTCTCCTTTATTCTGGGGACAGAGAATCTGTCTGTTTGGGGTTGTTTTTGTAACTCCAGCTCCTTGCTTTAGGCTGGGAAACAGGAAGGGCTCCATCATTTTTCATCACCTGAACAGATGCATGACTGTATCAGGGGTTGATAGATAATGTTTATGTCCCTGAAGCTTGTGGGGAGATTTTCAAGTTCAATAGGGTGTACTGAGACCATCCCCCATGCCCCTCACCAAGCCAATTTTGTTTACTTTTGCACTGACCCTATCCGATAATGTGATTTTTCATGCACTGATGCTGGACCTGAGTGTTCATGGGGAGAGAAACTGTCCTCCGAGCCCAACCCCCCAACCCGGCTGTTGGGTTATTAGTTGCTCAGCCTCTTCATCTCTCAAGAGCTCTCACCCCTGTTATTGCAAGAGCAGTCACCATGGAAACTGCAGCTCGTGTTTCCATAGAGAAAGACCTGGAATTTTCCAAGCTGTAAAGGTGAATGCAGATGGATTAAAAAACATCTTAGCACATTCTCTACCTGGACTCTCCACCAGGTCACCACAGGCCACGTGGAGCCACTGAACACTTGAAATGTGGTTGGTCCCAATCAAGATATGGTATCATTGAAAAGCATACACTGGATTTTGAGGAGTTAATATAAGTTTTTTAAAAAATATCTCTAATATGATGTTTGTATTGATTAATTTTGCCTATTTTATTGTTTTGTTTTTGTTTTCACAGGACTGGGAATGGAACTCAGGTCCTCATGCATGCTAGACAAGTGCTTTACCACAGACCCACATCCCCAGCCCTTGTATTCTATTTTATTTTGGTACTGGGAATTGAACCTATGGGCATTCTACCTTTGAGCTACACCCCTAGGTCTTTTTATTTTTATTTATTATTTTTTAACATTTTATTTTCATGTGTATGTTATACTGGGGATTGAGCCCAAGGGTATTCTACCTCTGGGCTACACCAGCAGCATTATTTTATTTTTCATTTTGAAACAGGGACTTAAGTTGTGAAGGGCCTCGCTCGATAAGTTGCTGAGGCTGGCCTCAAACCTGCATTCCTCCTGTCTCAGCCTCCCAAGTACTGGTATTAGAGGCATGTGCTGTATACTCTGGCCACATTTTATTTTTTCAAAACCAATGATTACTAGAAAACTTAGAATTAAATATGCGGCTCGCATTTGTGGCTGAAATTATATTTCTGTTGGGTAGCACTCTTCTAGAATGCATGGAAATGAATAAATAATTGTTGGTCAAAATAGAGATTATTATGCACATACTATTTTCTGTCCTGCTTTTTTTTCTCCTTCAAATGACTGGGTGTTAAAATTGTTGATTAAGTATGTCAATGGAAAGATTTAGAGGTATGATTTTTAGTAGTGAATTGGATAGGAAGTTAATTACAATTCTCTATCCCAGGCACTAAACACCATTTATATTTTTAACGGGACTGAAATACTGCAGCACACTACATTTTATGCATCAGCTTCAGATGGCTGCTGTCATTTACAACACTGTGACAGTCCCATGTAGACAGGCAAAGGGCCAGATCTTCCTGGTGGTGCCCAGAAACAAGAAGGCTGAATTAAAAGTGTGTGTGAACATGGGCACTTTGATACACCTGCTGCTAACATGCCTGCCTGAATGACTATGCCCACATGTCCTCCAGCCAACTTATCTGAAGGGTCCACTTCCACTGGGTATGGTGGTGGTACACGCCTGTAATCCCAGTATTTGGGAGACAGGAGAATGGAAGGTTTGAGGCCAGCCTCAGCAACTTAGCAAGACCCTCAGCAACTTAGAGAGACCCTGTTTAAAAAATAAAAGATAAAAGGGGCTGGAGGTGTAGCTCAGAGGTAGAATGCCCCTGGGTTAAATCTCTAGCACCAAAACAAAATAAATAAAAATAAAAAGGTCCATTTTTTTCCCATTGTTGCCAACTCTGAGTATCATAGCTTTGTTCATCTTTGTCAGAGCAGTGACACTTCATTTTGGTTTTGACTTTTAAGATTTAAAGAAAAGCTGGGAATGGTGGTGCACACCTGAAATCCCAGAACTTGAGAGGCTAAGACAGGAGGATCACAGGTTTGAGGACAGCCTCAGCAAATAATGAGACTATCATCAACCTAGTGAGACCCTGTTTCTTTTTTTTTTTTTTTTTTTTTTTTTTTTTGCGGTACTGGGGATTGAACTCAGGGGCATTCTACCTCCAAGCTATACCCCCAGCCATATTTTTTATTCTTTATTTTGAAACCGAGTCTCACTAAGTTGCGGAGTGCCTCACTAAGTAGCTGAGGCTGGCCTCGAACCCAGATCCTCTGGTCTCAGCCTCCCGAATGCTGGGATTACAAGCGTGCACCATCACGCCCGGCTGAGACCCTGTTTCAAAATAAAAATAAAATAGAACTGAGAGTGTAGCTCGAAGGTAGAATGCCTCTGGGTTCAATCCCCAGTACCAAAAAATAAAAATAAAAATAAAGAAAAAAATTATGGTTGAATATGCCTAACTCAAAATTTACCATCTTGACTATTTTTAAGTGGGCTGTTTAGTGGCATTAAGTTCATTTGCACTGTTGTGTGACCACCACCCCATCCACTTCCAGAACTCTTTAATCCTATAAAATTGAAACTCTGTGCCCATTAAACAATAATTATCTTTCCTTTCTTCCATTGGTCACTAGCAACCATTATTCTACTTTCTTGCTCCATGATTTTGTCTCCCCTAGGTACTTCACGGGAATCCTACAATTTTTGTCCTTTAGAAACTGGCTTATTTTTGCCAGGTGTGGTGGCGCACGCTTGTAATCCCAGCATTTGGGAGGCTGAGACCGGAGGATCTGGGTTCATGGCCAGCCTCAGCTACTTAAGTGAGGCACTCTGCAACTTAGTGAGACCCTGTTTCAAAATAAAGAATAAAAAACAGGGCTGGGGGTATAGCTCGGAGGTAGAATGCCCCTGAGTTCAATCCCCAGTATCACAAAAAAAAAAAAAAGAAAGAAACTGGTTTATTTCACTTAACATAAGGTCTTCAAGTTTCATCCGTGTTGTAGTATATATCAGAATTTCCTTCCTTTTTAAGGCTAATTAATATTCCATCATATGGATGGACCACATTTCGAATATCCACTCATCAATAAGTAGACATGGACTGCTTTCACCTTTGGGGTTTTGGTGAATATTGACTTCAAATTTCATATCATGAGTAAATTGGAGAATCTTATGTTTTAAAAAAAGTTTTGCATTTTCTCTTTCATGGATTCTCCTCTCAGATTCCTGCAATCCTCCTGTCTTAGCCTCCCAAGTACCGAGATTACAAGTGTGCGCCACCATGCTCGGCTCTTTTTGGACTTTCTTAACTTGACATTCAGCTTTACCATTTTTACCCATTAGCATTGCCTGGGTATAGTGATAGAATTCCTTAGACTTTAGAGGATGTGCTGATTTCAACCAGGGACCTGTTAAATCTTAATCATGATATAAATTTTCATGTTTCTATGTTTTTAGTGTTTATGTAATCAGAATTATTTATTTATTTATTTTGTACTGGGGATTGAACCCAGGGGCATTCTACTTCTGAGCTATACCCCTGTTTCAGCCTCCCAAATTCTGGGATTTCAGGTTGCACTACCATGCTCCACTCAGATTGAACATTCTTAATTTGTGTTTGTCGATGTTTGGATTGCCCGGAATAAGTCATTTCCCCCTTGTGATCATGAAAATATGTTCCTGTACTGCACTGTGCTGGACCCCAAAGAGCGCTTTCCCTCTCTGGACACAGCCCCCTCCCTGCACTCAGAAACCGTAGTCTCTGTTAAGACCTGAATCCCATAGCTACAGGAGGGATGTGGGCTAGATCTGAATTGTGAGCGGGTTCAGTGGGGAGACACATGTCGAGTTGGAAACTTGTGCTCCTGGAAAAGAAGTCTTTGGAGGTTGCTTCCTGGCCCAGTCATCAGAGTATATTTTAGTTCAAGGACTCACCGTGGTTCATTAGCTCAGTGCTCGGCTGGAAACCAAACAATACATACATCGCCTCCCTAGCAGGAAGCCCTTAGATTTCTTGGAAATGACTCCATGTTGGCCTCTGTTCTAAAGACAAGCATTTCCAAGCCATGAAAGTAGTTAGCGCCAACCATCTCCTTCTCCTTCCTTCCCAGCCTATATCCTTCCATGTTTGTCTTTCCTAGTTTGGTTTGGTTGTTTTGTTTCTGGGTTTTTTTTTTTTTTTTTTTTTTTTTTTTGGTTTTTTGGGGGGGTTTTTTGGGGGTTTTTTTTTGTACTGGGGATTGAACCCAGGGGTACTGTACCTCTGAACTACATTCTACCTCCCCCCCCGCCCCTTTATATATTTTTTGAAACAGGGTATTGATAAGTTGCTGAAGATCTTGCTGAGTTGCTGAGGCTGGCCTTGAACCTGTAGTCCTTATGTCTCAGCCTCCTAAGAACTGGGATTACAAGTGTTCACCACCACACTGGCTCTTTAGCTTTTTCTCTTGGGTTCCTCTCCTGGGTCCCGGCCCAAAGCTGGTGCTTATGTGTGCACATTTCAGAGTTTTAGACCCAATCACCATTTGGTTCTGGATATGCTTGGCTGACCCAAATTACACAACGGGTTGAAACCATGGCCGGGTCAGTGAGAAGAATTTCAGTTTTATTCTTTCCCACATGCTCTCCTGCACTTTCTGCCTCTCTCCTTTGCACTCACATAAATGTATGCACATATACTCAAAGAAATTATTTGCATTTTGCTAAAGGCAGTGTGTGCAAGACTGGAAACATCATGCAAATGAATCGTAGAGTCAGCCTCTCCTCAACCAGCCTGCCAGCCAGCACCCACCCTCATCCAGCCTCTACTTACATCACTAAGGTAATCATTGCAATTATTTAAGCAGGGTGAGATGCAGAGATGCAGATGCAGATGGCTATTACTCCTTGGGGGCAGCATTATAATTTATATTTATATGCATAGTACAGATAAGTATGAGTATATATGTAAACATACATAACCAATAATTTTTTTATCAAAGAACATTATTGAACATTTTTAGTGCTCTGGACTTCAATGATTCCCCCCATATTCTGACAGTCCAGTTGAAACATGGGTTATATTTTACTGCATTTTTTCAATCTTTTTTCCTCTGCATGTCTCTGCATAAAATTGTAATAACATTTTGTTTGCAGTTTAATATCCTATTTAATGTATGTGCATTTCCAATTCTCTGTAAGTATACCTTAAAATACAGTTTTATAGCTAGGTATTGTGATGTATGCCTGTAATCCCAGCACCTGGGAGGTTGAGATAGGAGGAGCTTGGGTTTGAAGCCAGCCTCAGCAACTTAGCAAGGCCCTCAGCAACTTAGCAAGACCCTGTTTTAACATAAAACATAGAATAGGGCTAGGGTACAGTTTGAGGGTAGGATACCCCACTGTTTGATACAAGAAAGAAGAAAGAGAGGAAGAAAGGGAAGGGGGAAGAGAGAGAGAGAGAGAAGAAAGAAAAAAGATGGATCACCTGGGAACTTGCTGGAAATGCAGTTCCCTGACCTCACCTCAGCCCAGCTAATTCAGAAGTTCTGGGAGTGAGCCCATACTGTGAGATTTAACAAACCCTCCGGTGTGTTCAAATTCACTGGAACTTTGAGGACCATCAATACGATGTGTGCTTTCCTCTATCAGGTTCCTTGTGTGAACCACAGAACTCAGAAAATGGTGTTATACACACTCTTTCTCACTCTGCTAGGGATGCCACAAACCTGAAACCACTCTAGGGGTAAAGGAGAGTTGATAATGGATTAGGTGTGATGGATGGATGCCCTGGGATGTTGGAACAGAGAACCAGAGAGCAGAAAGTAGCGTTGCCTATGGCATAAGTGGAGATAATTCTACAGAGAAGACTTGTTCAGTTGTAGATGAAGAGGTCAGTTGGTGCAGTTGGGAGTCCGAGCACATGTTCAGTATGGAATGTGGATGGAATCCAAGAGGGAGGTCTGAGTTGGGGATAGAAACAGGGAGGTTTTTAGGATGGGTGGAGACTGGGAGAGAATGGCACTGTTCAGCAAGAGTGAAAAAGAGAGGGAGACGTCAAGGGTTTCAAAGTTTCCAGGAACTGAACATCAAGATCTTCCAACCAGGTAGGAAGGGACGAAAACACTGGGGAAATATCAACCTAACATTACTACCTAAGAGTTAATAGCAGTGCTTGTCCAACTCTAACATGCCCACAATTTATCAGAGGGATTTTGTAAGATTGCAGATTCTGATTCAGTAGGTCTGGGTGGGGGACTGGGATACTGCATTTCCACAAAGCCCCCCAAAGATCAGCCAGTACCCTGGACTGTAGACCACATTTGAGCAGTAAGGGCATAGGTCAGGCACTCTCAAAATGTCCCATCTGAGCCAGGCATAGTGGTGCATACCTGTCACCCCAGTATTTGAGAGACTGAGATAGGAGAATTACAGGTTTGAGGCCAGCCTCAGCAACTTAACAAGACCCTATTTCAAAATTTTAAAAGGGTTGTGGTGTAGCTCAGAGGAAGAATGCCCCTGGGTTAAATCCCTGGTACTAAATGAAAAAGGAAGAGAAGGAGGAGGAGGAGGAGGAGGAGGAGGAGGAGGAGGAGGAGGAGGAGAAATGTCATATCTGGGCATAAAATTTTCACCCAGATCCAATTCAGATTGTAGATTCTTGGTCTCAAGCTCATTGCTCCAGAAACTCCCAGAGATTGTGACACGAGTCCCTTGTCCTCCTCCTCCTCCTTCATCCTCGGAACATCAGGTCCCCACATCATAACTGTCTCCAGGTGGGTGGTGTCTTGGCTAACCTGGGCTGCAAGGACACAGAGACCTGGTTTCAGATGAAAAGGGTCTTACATGAACTACAGCTGGATGAGCAGCGGCTGCAGCCCACCATGAAGCCCTCCCCTCTCTCCTCCAAGTTGCTCCCCTCTATTCTCCTGCCTGGGGGGATGGATGCAGACCCAGCTGTTGTCATGGAAACATCAGCTCAAGGGAGATAGGAAGGGGCAGAGGAATGAGATCCTGAGACTGGAATTTTCCAAGATCTGCAGGAGCAAATACATGCAGGTTCATAAAAACATCCCAGCACCACGCACTGCATAATGAACGTGTATCTTTTTGAATGAATGCATAAGTATGTCCCACTCCCACTGCAGGTCTGTCTGTAATAGAATGTCCTCACTGTCAGGCAGGCAGGGAGACCAGGGAAAACTGCACATTTCATTCTCATTATTTTGATTCCCTGGGTAGATCTCAATAGAACTGAGCACCTAGAATGTGAAGAGAGAGGATGCCTTCAAGAGGTGGTAAAGATAGTTAGCTGAATCAAGGGGTCATGAGGACCTTAAGGGACACGGTGGTGCTGAGGGCTGGAGGTCCCTGGTACCATCTTGCAGTTTGCTCTCCGACCAGCCTCCCACCGCTAAGCAGGATCCATATTGACGCAGTAACTTTTCTTCGTTCAGTAGCAGAGTGTAGCAATCATGTGAACACATCACCATCTTAGTTCATTAAAAATACCATACAGCCAGGTATGGTAGTGCATGCCTGTAATCCCAGGACTCAAGAGGCCAAGATGAGAGGATCACAGGTTCAAGGTCAGCCTCAGCAACTTACAGAGACCTTCAGTAACTTAGTGAGAGAGCTAGAATCAAAAAAAAAAAAAAAAAAAAAAGGTGTAGCTCAGAGGTAAAAGGTCCCTGCATTCAATTCCCAGTTCCAAAAATGAAATAATAAAAAATTTAAAAATACAGCTGCGGGTATATCTCAGAGGTAGAACGCCCTGGGTTTAATCCCTAGTACCAAAACACAACACCAAAACAACAAACAAGACAAAAGTGGAGTTCATGAGCCCACTACCCTACTCTAAACAATGCTTTCACTACTCATAAAAAAACCTCTAGGACTGAAATGGCTAATAGAGTAGCCATGTCTCTTGATGTATTTAAATACTTAGCATGAAGAAAGGTGTAAAATATGCATTAACAATTTTTATATTAATTACATGTTGAAATGACATTTAGAAATACTGTTTCAAGCAAAATAAATTATTGCAATTAATTTTACCTATTTCTTCTAATAACTAGTAGAAAGATGAAAATAGTGAATAGCAGTGGCTCATAGAAAATAGAAATATCAGCTGGATGTGGTGGTACACAGCTGTAATTCCAGTACTTAGGAGACTGAGACAAGAGGATCATAGGAGCCTCAGCAATTTAGTTAGATCCTTAGCAACTTAGCAAGACCTGTTTCAAAATAAAAAATAAAAAAGGTCTGGGGATGTAGCTCAGAGGCAGAATGCCCCTGGGTTTGATTCCTACTACAAAAAATAAAAATAAAATAAAAAAAGAAAGAAAGAAAGAAAGAGAAAAGAAGTATCTCATAGAGAACTTAAAATTATATTTGTGACTTGCATTATGATCATAGGCTCCTTCAAGGAGGCCTCTGTTGCAGCAGGAAATATTTGGACCTAAGCTAAATAAATAGAAAAGAAGCATAGATGGTAGGAACCTTTCTGACTAGAGACTCGGTCTTTGAGAAATAGTTTGAATGTCAACATCTGGCCCTGTTGCCAGATAAAACCTCTCTTCAAAAACCCACCACGGAATTTTCCCCTGATTAATGAGCTCAATTCTGTAGTGGAGTCCAAACACTATATATGTTGCCATCCAACCCAGGAAGGGGTTGGCTTTCCCCGAAACAGCACAACCGGCCAGTGTTCTGAGGCTGCTATTCCCAACTGTGCAAACGTGAAGTACTAGCTGTCTGCTTTGCAGATTATGACCCGATGCCCGTCATTCATCACCTTCTTTCTCTGCCTCTCATTTCCTGGGGTGAATATCCTGCCCCCTCAGTTTCTGGGTTCCCACCAGGAGGGTCTGTTTGGGCTCCTGGCATGCAGCTAGTGGTGTGAGTGAATATTTTACCTTGTGATGCCTAATATCAGCCTGTTCTGTTGAGCAAAATTCTGTGACACATTCAGAGTGAAACAATAAATGGGAGAATCCACTCAGATTTTTTTAAATAACAGCTTTATTGAAGTATTCACATACCATTCAATTCACCTATGTAAAATACATAATTGAGTGGCTTTTTATATATTAAGAGTTGTACAAATTTTACCACAATTTTAGAACATTTTTGTTACCCCCCAAAAAGATCTCCTGTACCCATTGGCAGTCACCCATTACTTCCCCCTAATCCCTCATCCTACACAGCATGGAAATCTATGATTTTCTAGATTTTCCTACTCTGAATCAAAAATATTTAGGGTATGGCTTCTTTCTCTCAACTTAATGGCAAGTTCACTCAGTTTGGTATCATGTACTTTCATTTGATTTCTCTTTATCACTGGACAATAATACCCCAATGTACAGACAGATCACATTTTTTTTACCCATTATTCATTGGTAGACATTTGAGTTGTTTTCACTTTTTGGCTATTAAGAATAATGTTGCTAACAGTATTTGTGTGCAAGTTTTTGTATGAACTTATGTCTTCATTTCTTTGGAGTATTTACCTAGGAGTAGAATTACTGGGTCATATGATAGCCCTGTATTGAGCCTGTTGAGGAACCACCAGACTGATTCCAAAGCATCTCCACCAGTATTTATTTATTTTTATATTTTTTATTGGTGCATTATAGTATCACATCATAATGTAGTTCGTAGTGATAGTGACATACATGCACACAGCACTTGGTGGGCTTTTCCCCGGCTCCCTCCCCAGCCCCCCCTTTCCCTATACAGGGTATTGAGACTGACATTGGTATTCTCACACATGTACATTATGTCAATGGAAGCGATTCCTTCACTGATCCTCCCTCCCCCGCTTCCCCTAGACCTCCTCCCTCTCTCCACTGGAGTTTCTCCTCTATTATCTAAAGTCCCTCTGACATCCCTATTATTCCCTAGCTTCTGCATATGAGAGCAAACATATGACCCTTCACTTTCTGTGACTGGCTAATCTCACTTAAAATAATGTTTTACAGACCCATCCATTTTCCTGCAAAAGACATAATTTTGTTCTTCTTTATTGCTGAGTAGAATTCCATTATGTGTATATCCCATAATTTTGTAATCCATAATTTTATAGGTTCATAGTTTGGCTATTGTGAATTGTGCTACTATAAACATGGATAGCATACATTACTGTACTATTCTGATTTCAGCCCCTTTGGGAAGATATCCAGGAGTGGTATAGCTGGATCATATGGTGGATCCATTCCCTACTTTCTGAGGTATCTTGACACTGATCTCCATAGCAGCTATACTAATTTGCAATCCCACCAACAGTGTAGAAGAGTTCCTTTTTCCCACATCATCACCAGCATTTCTTGTTGTTTAACTTCTTGAAGAATGCCATCTGGTTGGGATTATATGGAATCTCAGTGTAGTTTTGATTTGCATCTCCCTAATTGCTAATGTTATTGAACATTTTGTCATGTACTTATTGGGTATTTGTATGATAATTCCAGTTTCTCCACATCTTTACCAGCACTGATTACAGCCTGCCTTTTTGACTATAGCCGTCCTACTGGTTGTAAAGTGGTATCTCATTATAGTTTGAGACTTGCAAACCACATTTACATTTCCTTGGTGGCTAATTATGTTATGCCTCTTTTCTTGTGCTTATTGGTATATTAAATGTGTGCATTGTGTGTGTGTGTGTGTGTGTGTGTGTGTGTATGTGTGTGTGTGCTGGGCACTGAACCCAGGAGTGTTCTACCTCTGAGCTACATCTCCACCCCCTTTTCATTTCCTATGTTCAAAGAAGGTCTCTAAGTTGCTGAGATTGGTCTTGAACCTGAGATCTTCCTGTTTCAGCCTCTCGAGTACTGGAATTACATTTGTGTGCCTCCACACCTGGCCCATGTGTATGTCTTTTTTGCAATAATGTAATGCACATATTCACAGCTCACCAAGTGACATTATAATATATGAGTAAAAAGAAATAAAATAAACAATTCTAATATACTCCAATTACTCCAATTAATTCACTTATAAATGATATACACCAAAAGATTTTTTTTTTTTTTTTTTTTTTTTGCGGGACTGGGGATTGAACTCAGGGGCATTCTACCTCCAAGCTATACCCCCAGCCCTATTTTTTATTCTTTATTTTGAAACCAGGTCTCACTAAGTTGCGGAGTGCCTCACGAGGTAGCTGAGGCTGGCTGTGAACCCGGATCCTCCGGTCTCAGCCTCCCGAATGCTGGGATTACAAGCGTGCGCCACCATGCCCGGCTACACCAAAAGATTTTGTGTGAAAAATAAAACACGGACAATTTCCAGAAGATAAGATACAAATAAATGACAATAGAAATTCCAATAATTTATTTCCACACATGACCACTGTAAAAATTTTTTCTTCCTTTCTTTCTTTTTTTTTTTTTTTGTTGTTGTTGGTATTGGGGATTGAACCCAGGGGCATTCTACCTCAAAGCTACATTCCTAACTTTTTAAAAGTCTTTGTGTGCCGGGTGTGGCAGTGCATGCTTGTAATCCCAGCATTTGGGAGGCTGAGACAGGAGGATCTGGGTTCGAGGCCAGCCTCAGCTACCTAGTTAGGCATTCCGCAACTGAGACCCTGTTTCAAAATAAAGAATAAAAAATAGGGCAGGGGGTATAGCTCGGAGGTAAAATGCCCCTGAGTTCAATCCCCAGTACCACAAAAACAAACAAAAAAAAGTCTTTGTGTGTGTGTGTGTGTGTGTGTGTGTGTGTGTGTGTGTGTGTTACTAGGGATTGAACTCAGGGGTATTTTACCTCTGAGCTAACTCCCAGCCCCCCCACCCCCCCTACACACTTTTTTTTTAGACAGGGTCTCACTAGGTTGATGAGAGTCTCACTACTTGCTGAGGCTGTCCCCAAACCTGTGATCCTCCCATCTCAGCCTCACAAGTACTGGGATTACAAGCATGTGCCGCCATTTCTGAGGGTCTCACTAAGTTGTTGAGGCTGGCCTTGAATCTGCCTTCCTCCTGTCTCAGCCTCAGGAGTACTGGGATTTACAGGCATGTGCCACTCTGCCTGGATTTTAGTCATTTGACTTTAAGTAAGGGACATTATCCTTGTAATGTGAGTTGCCCTCAAGCCCTTGGAACAAAAACTGAGTTTCCTCTGAGGAAGAAACTTGCATTTCTAGTCACCAGAAGAAACTGCTTGCACTTCTAGTCACCAGCCAGCCCCATGGACTTCAGAAAGGCCAGACCCCACAGTCAATCCTTGCAATGAGTCTCTTAAAAAATGAACAAGCCAGGCGTGGTGGTGGCACCCCTGTCATCCCAGTACTTGGGAGACTGAGACAGGAGGATGGCAGGTTCAAGACCTGCCTTGGCAACTTAGCAAGACTCTCAGCAGCTTAGTGAGATCCCCTTTCAAAATAAAATTAATTAATTAATTAATTAATTAATAAAATGGGGCTGGGGTGTAGCTCAGAGATAGAATGCCCCTGGGTTTAATCCCCAGTACCAACTCCCTCCAAAAATAAATAAACAAAAATAAAAAAACAAAAAACGAACAAAAATACATGTGGTTTGTACAAATATACACATATACATGTATCTCTTCATACACATGTACACACACACACATACATGCTTATGTATGTGTACTTCTATAGTTTGCTAGGGTAGTCATAACAAAATCCCGCTGAGAGCAGCTTAAACAGGAGAAATGCAGCTTTCTCACATTTCTGGAGGCTGAAAGTCTGAGATCGGTGTCCCAGGGCTGGCTTCTGCTGAGGCCTCTCCTTGGCCTCCAGCCGCTCCTGAGTCCTCACATGGCCTTTCCTCTCTACAAGGCTATGTCCAAATTTCCTCTTCTCATGAGAACACCAGTCGCATTGGATTGGGGCCCAGCCCAATGACCTAATTTTACCTTCATCACCTCTTTACAGACCTGACCTCCAAATGCAGTCACATTCTGAGGTGCTGGGGGTCAGAACTTTAATATATGAACAGGTCAGGATATTCAGCCCATACCCTAATGGTCCCACGCTGGGACACACTCCATTTCTGCCCAAGGTACGAGGTCCGCAGCTCCTTCCTTGAGAAAGGGAAGAATGTCAGAATATGGCGGGGACTGGGTAGCAGGGGAGAGACCTCCTAAGAAGAGGAAGGAGCTTCAGCCTAACTCTGTGAAGGGAAAATGTTTTTCTGACATTTCACTCTTTCATAGGAAGAAGGGACGCCCAACCTCCATTCAGATATGTCTCTGTGTGCCTCATTAATTCCCTAGAAAGAACTGCTGGAAGTTGAATTACTGGGTCATAGGGCATGAAGATCCTTGTGATTTGCTTGTGTTAGTAAATTTTATTCCAAGTCAGGAGGCTCAGTTATAATCTGTGTTTATTTGTTTCTGTGTTTCCATTTAGTCATTTCCTGAATAGATAGGCATATAATACTTTACCTAAAAATTGAGAACACATATATATAAATATTTGCAGTTCATCATCATATATTTTCACTCATGAAAATGTTGTTTCTTTAATATTTTAACTGGGTAGCTGGGCATGGTGGTGTGCCCCTGTAATCCCATTACTTGGAAGACTGCAACAAGAGAATTGCAAATTTGAGGCCAGAGAGTGGTAACTTAGCATGATCCTGTTTCAAAATAATAAAAATAAATAAATAAACAAACAAATAAATAAAAGGGCTTGGGGTATAGCTCAGAAGTTGAATGCCCCTGGGCTTAATGCCCAGTAAAATACACACACACACACACACACACACACACACACACACACACATACAGACACACACACACACACACACACACACTCACACATGCAGAGTTTTTTACTGCATGGTCCAAAGAAAAAGACTCTTGTTACTTTGTCTTGATCATAGAAGTACTAAATTCTCATTTTATATGCCACTTTTGTATTTTACAGCCTTGTTTCCAATTCATCTCACAAACATGAGGTAAAATTCCCTTCCATCGGCGCCTTTCTGTATTAGCACTATATTGAGAATCAATTCATTGAGCTGGACTAATGAGAAGACGAAAGTCAGATGTATTATGAACTGATACCAATAGTATTGACAACCTGTTTTTCAGAAGGGTTTGTACAATTTTCTCTTCCACCATCGGCATCTGAAATCATCCTTCAAGAAACCACCTTGACTTGGCTTCATGGTGGTAATTAGCAAATTCAGAAATTCTAGCAGTGACAGACACATGAAATGTTGCAGTGCTATGAGTACTCATAGCATTATAGTGCTATTATATAGTGCTATCATGGGTGCTACTAGTCATCCACCCAAAAACCCACCCACCTATCTGTCCATCATTCATTCATCCACCTACCAATCAATCATCCATACATTATCCATCCATTCATCCTCCCTTCCTTCCATCCATTATCCATCCACTCATCTATCCATCCATTATCCATCATCCATCTATCCATCCATCCATCGTCTATCCATCCATCCATCTATCCATCATCTATCCATCTATCATCCATCCATCCATTCATCATATGTCCATCTATTCATTCCTAATCCAGCCATCTATGTAACCATCAATCATCCATCCATTCATCCATCATCCATCTATGCATTCATCTATCCATCCACCCATCCATTATCAATCCATCTATCCATCTAACAATGATCTATCAGGCATTTTCAACAAATAACTAAGGAGTCCCTACTATGTCCCATGTTTTTTTTTTGTTTTTTTGTTTGTTTTTGTTTTTCCCGTACTGGGGATGGAATCTGGGGGCATTCTACCTCTGAGCTACAGCCCCAGCCCTACTTTTTATTCTTTATTTTGAAACAGGGTCTCACTAAGTTGTGGAGGGCCTCACTAAACAGCTGAGGCTGGCCTCAAACCCGGATCCTCCAGTCTCAGCCTCCCAAATACTGGGATTACAAGATGCCCCACCACACCTGGCCCATGTATTCTTTTTTTTTTTTTTTTTTTTTTCTTTTTTGCAGTACCAGGGATTGAACTCAGGGGCATTCTACCTTTGAGCTATACCCCCAGCCCTGTTTTTTATTCTTTATTTTGAAACAAGGTCTCGCTAAGTTGCAGAGTGCCTCACTAGATAGCTGAGGCTGACCAAGAACTCGGAGCCTCCGGTCTCAGCCTCCCAAATGCTGGGATTACAAGCATGCCCCACCACGCCCAGCTCCGTGTATTCTTTTGATGCTCCATTTTCTTTTCTTTTTTTTTTTTTGCGGTACTGGGGATTGAACTCAGGGGCATTCTACCTCCGAGCTATACCCCCAGCCCTATTTTTTATTCTATAGTTTGAAACCGGGTCTCGCTAAGTTGCGGAGTGCCTCACAAGGTAGCTGAGGCTGGTCTTGAACCTGGATCCTCCGGTCTCAGCCTCCCGAATGCTGGGATTACAAGCGTGCGCCACCACGCCCGGCTGATGCTCCATTTTCCACAGGGAATAGAACAGACAGATCTCCTGCCTCTGGAGGCTTGTTTTCTAGTTGGTAGACTGAGGGTTTGTTAAAAGGATGTGTGACCAGATTTAGGCAGATGATTTTAAACTCAATAATGAAAATAAAAAGTATGCTTTTAAAGTGATTGTGGTGGAAAGGGGGTGTATATCTACCTCAGAAGGGAGTCAGGGAAAAGTTAAGTAGGGACATTGGTCTCAGTCCAAAATGGCAACAGGAGGCAGATGAAGCTCTCCTGGAGCAGACAGTCCCTGCAGAAGGAACAGGAAGGACCTCAGCACCCTCACTACCTGTGCTCTATTTGAAGACAGCATCTTTGTAGATGTGATACAACAAAGATGAGATCATACTGAGTTAGGATGAACCCTAAATCCAATAGCTGGTATGCTTACAAAGGAGAGAGAGACTTAAAAGATACAGAGAGGAGGCCGGGCGTGGTGGCGCACGCTTGTAATCCCAGCATTCGGGAGGCTGAGACCAGAGGATCCGGGTTCGCGGCCAGCCTCAGCTACCTAGTGAGGCACTCCACAACTTAGAGAGACTCGGTTTCAAAATAAAGAATAAAAAATAGGGCTGGGGGGTGTAGCTCGGAGGTAGAATGCCCCTGAGTTCAATCCCCAGCACCGCAAAAAAAAAAAAAAAAGATACAGAGAGGAGATACACAGGGAGGATACTGTGTGAAAATGGAGGAAGAGAAAATTCTTCCCCCAGAAAATGTACATTGTAAGCACTGTTCTGGAGATACTTATTTCTAAAGCATAAACATCTTTTCTTTTACAATCATTTCTTTTGTAGCTGCTAAAAAGTTTTAATCATAATGTGAAAAAATAAACACCAAGACCCTTACCATACATATGATCAATGCTTTGTCTTTCATCTTCATCTACTTGTTTATCTCCCATTTAGGAGGACAGAACCATTTTAAAGTAAATTGTAAGCCAGGCATAGTGATCATGCTTATAATCCCAGTACTTGGGAAGCTGAAACAGATGGATCGCAGGTTCAAGGCCAGCCTCAGCAATTTAGCAAGGCCTTCAGCAACTTAGTGAGCCCCTGTTTCCAAATAATAAAATCTGGCTAGGGGTGTGGCTTTTAGGTAGAAAGCAAAAGAAAGAAGAAAGAAAGGGAGAGAAAGAGAGAGAGAAAGGAGGGAGGGAGAAAAGGAGGGAGGAAGGAAGGAAGGAAGGAAGGAAGGAAGGAAGGAAGGAAGGAAGGAAGGAAGGAAGGAAGGAAGGAAATTGCAGCCAGGTGCAGTGGCACATGCTGTAATCTCAGTATTTGAGAGGTTGAGACAGGAGGTTCAAGGCCAGCCTCAGCAACTTAGTAAGGCCCTCAGCAACTTGAGATCCTTAAGGTGCATGCCTGTAATCCCAGTACTTGGAAGGCTGAGACAGGAAGATCACAGGTTCAAGGCAATCCTCAGCAACTTAGAGTGGCTCTATTTCAAGAAAAAAAAAAAGACTAGGGGTTGTGGCTCAGATGTAGAATACCTCTAGGTTCAATCTCCAGTAACAAAAAAAAAAGAAAGAAAGAAAAATTCGAAGGCATGGTTAGTAGACCAGGAGAGGAAAGATGTGGCCCCAGGTCTCTGGATGTGGGGTAGAGTGAGGATGCTCTTGTCCTCCTCCTCTCAGCTCTCCTCTCTAAAGCAGTGCTTCTCAGTCTTTACTATGTCCCTAACCTACATCTAAGTTAGTAGGTCTGATGCAGTGGTTTCTGTAACTCCGCATTTCAAACAAACTCCTGGATGTGAAGTGCGACTGAGTTTCCTGGGATTCCCTTGGTTTAGGGAGGGTGGCGGCAACTCCCTCCCCACACCGTGTGTGCCAGCCCTGGGAAAACCAACATGGTTGGCTGCCCCACTGGTGATGCTCTGGGTCCCTGGCACACCCTTATCAGAAAACCTCTGTAGGATCCCGCCCCTCCCAAGGCAGGGGCTCAGAGAAGGGGAGGGAATGCTTTCCACGCGGCTCTAAGCCCCGTTCTGCCCAGGTTGACCTTTCCTCCTGGTAGGCATGGCATTTTCCTCTCATGTGTGGACGAACTTGGATTTTTCTCCAGCTGGTCAGTTTCTGGATAGTTCAGACACATTGCCACACAACCTCAGTGTCAGGTCAGGACCTGACAACTGTGTGTAAACTCATCTGCTGTCTCTACCGCTGCCAGGGCATGGTCTTGGGCAGCTTCCTGTTCACTCCTGAGCGATAGCTACACATTGGCATCTGAACTCTCTTTTCCTCTTTTTTCCTTCCTTCCTCCCTCACTCCATGCCCCCCCTTTCCCTGCATGTGTGCATTCTACCTCTGAACTACACTCCCAAACCCTATTTTATTTTGAAAGAGGGTCTCACTAATTTGCTGAGGGTCTTACTAAGTTGCTGAGGTTGGCCTTGAACCTGTGATCCTCCTGTCTCAACCTCCCAAGTACTGGAATTACAGGCTCGTGCCGCCATGCCAGCTTCCAATAAACATGGTGGCAATCAGTTTGCATACCCTTTGAGCAATTCCCATTTGGGCACCAAGTCTTCATCAAATTGAGAAAGAACAAGTCCACAGAATCCATTCTACCAAGACAGGCACAAGTGGAGCTTTCCCACAAGGAACTTCAGGCTAGTGGGAGCATCCTATACAAAACAGCCACAAGACCGGGATGTGGTGGTGCATGCTGGTCATCCCATTACCTGGGAGACTGAGTAGGAGGATCACAGGTTTCTGAGGTCAGTCTCAGAAACTAAACGAGACCCTCAACAACCTAGCAAGACCGTGTTTCCAAATAAAAAATTAATTAGGGCTGGGGGTATAGCTCAGAGGCAGAATGCCCCTGTGGTCAATCCCCAGTACCAAAATAAATAAATAAATAAATAAATAAATAAATAAATAAATAAATAAATACTCCTCCTAAAAAACAAGGTTCTCAGGTGGGGGACTTGCCTCTCTCACTCCAGGGGACATTTGATGATGCTTAAAGATATTTGTTAGGACTGGGGGTGGGGGTGCCACTAAGCATCCAGTGGAGATCAGGGATGCTGCTAAACATCCTTTATTGCATGGCACAACCTTCTGCCCCAACAAGGCATAACCAGACCAAGACATGGATCATAGCAAAGCTCAGATACAAAACTAGAGCCCGGCAATTCTACTCCTGGATATATGCTCATTGCAATATTTGTTCACTCAATACATATCTATTCAACGTCAACTGTGTGCCTGGCACTGTGCTAGGGATGAGGGCTATTCGTGTTCTTTGTAGTAAAAGGTGAATGTGGGGGGGGTAACTTGTTAAATATTAACAAGAGGATGAATAAATAAATTTTAGTGCCAATACTCCTCCACTAAGGATGGGATTCCTTCCTAAAAAAAACTATCCCAAGTTGAAAGCATCCTAAGTCAAAGATGCATTTGATATAGGTAACCCATTGATCATCCCTGACCAGCAGCACAGAACGCAGTAGAGTATCTCTGTTTTTCTCTCATCATGGTGTGGCTGGGCCTGTGTTTGCTGAAGTACCCAGCATCCTAAGATAGGCTGGTAGGGCATATTGATAGCCCAGGGAAAGAGCAAAATCAAAAATTTGAGGCACAATTTCTACTGGATATGTATCACTTTGGCATTATTGTAATATCAAAAACCATGAATTGCAGGGCATGGTGGCACACACCTGTAATTCCAATACTTGGGAGACTGAGACAGAAGGATGGCAGGTTTGAGAACCAGCCTCAGCAATTTAGTGAGACCCTGTTTCACAATAAAGAAATAAAAAGGGCTGAGGGTGTCACTCGGAGTAGCTCCCTCAGTTCCAGCCCCCTGGCCCAGCTGTGCCTATTCTGTAGCATTTAGCCCCTGAATGAGACTGTCCTCTTTCTCCAAATTCACACTTTGCATTGTTGTTCTGAGGCCCTTTCACAATGCAATTCATAGGAGCTCTGAATGAATGCAGCTGTGGCTGCCACGGAATGCTGACACAGAGGTCAGTCCCATAAAGAGGAAAATCTCCTGAGACATCTGTAAACTGGAGGGCTGGGGGCTGCCAGAAGGAAGGAAGCCAGCCTTTGTTTTAACAAATATTTATTGTGCACCTAAGGTATACTTGCCTGGCATTTTGAAGCACCCCACCTCCACCCCCAACATACACACATATATATGGAAGCCTGGAAAATTCCAGTCTGGAGGCCTCCTCTTCAGCCCCTCCCCTTCCTCTGCACCAGTTGCAGTTTCCATGGCAACAGCCTGAGCCGGTCTCGGTCCCCTGGACCAGGTAATTACTCTGAAGGAAAACAAATCTGAGCATCCGGGGGTAGGAGTGGGGAGGCTGAAACTTGGGGCCCCATATCAGGGGGCTGTGCAGAATTCCTGAGTCCCTTAAAATGCATCCTTAAATGGGAGCTTTGCAAGAGATCCCCAAATTCATGCTGGATTAACTGAGCCTCTCTAGACCTTGCTAGAAATCTATCACATATATATATGATAGAAAAACATATATATATGATAAAAACACATATATATATGAGATAAAAAATATATATACATATCTTCCTAGTTTCTCCACACTGGATGTTTTCATGTTCTGGAAAAGAAAGATGTTGACACAACCTTTTAGCATGTGCAGTTGAATGATATATATCAATACCCACGACATATTTACCCTTTTACCTTTCACTCCACATCTATAATGTCATCTTAAAGGACTCTCATCCACATGCACAAAGATTTCCATGGCCATTCATTACCATTTTGCCTGCATTATCAAACACTTAGAAGCTGGACATGGTGGTGCAGCCTGTAATCCCAGTACTTGGGAAACTGAGGCAGGAGGATCGCAGATTTGAGACCAGCCTCAGCAACTTAGAGAGACCCTGTTTCAAAATAAAAATCCCCAGTGCCAACAAGTGAATAAAAATTAAAAATACACTTAGAAATATGTTAATTAAAGCAAGAATGGTGGCTCATGCCTGTCATCTCACCACTTGGGAGGCTGAGACAGGAGGATCGCAGATTCAAGACTAGTCTCAGCGACCCAGTGAGACCCTCAGCAATTTAAAAAGACCCTGTTTCAAAATTTAAAAAATAAAAAGGTTGGGGATGTAGCTAAGAGGCAGAATGCCCCTGGGTTCAATCCCCAGTACCAAACAAAAAAATAAAATAGAGCTGAGGGTGTAGCCCAAAGTTATAGTGCCTCTGGGTTCAATCCCCAATACCACATACACACACAAAATAAATATGTTGATTAAATCTGTATATATAGTAAAGCATATGAAATGCTACACTTTCATAATCAAGAAAAGAAAATGCAATTCTTTCTAGAAATGAAATTTTTAAACCTTTTTACCATATGTATTCAGAGTGAAAGACGTGGTGTATTACATTGTAAATAAGCTATAATCCCAATTTAGTGTTACACATGCATATATAAATGGGTAGACAAAATAGACTGGAGGAGGTACAGAGAAACAGGAACAATGTTTGTTTTTCCTTTGGGCTGTCTGCTGTGGGAGATAATGAGGTATTGCAGATCTTATCCCAGGGGTTTTTCATTTCCTTTGCCTTAGTATAGCTACTTCCAGGCGTCCTTTCTTGGGAATTATGAGCCACACAGAGGATTTACGTGCAAGGCTGTTCCTTCTGGCTGTCTAGGGAAAAGAGAAATACTTGCAGTGACTTTCTGTCTTTGCAGAAGCAGACCAAGGGTTCTGCTCCACATCACCTATTTTCATGTGTCCATTTCTTAGGAAAGGAAGCCCCTCACCTGCAGGTTAAGGCTTGTTCCCTGGAATTTCCTATCTCTTCCCCCCCCCAGTGCTTGGGAGGTTGAGACAGGAGGGTGGTATGTTTGAGGCCAGCATCAGCAATTTAGCAAGACCCTCAGCAATTTAGCCAGACCTTGTTTCAAAATAAAAATGACTGAGGGAGCTGGGCATGGTGGCACACGCTTGTAATCCCAGCATTTGAGAGGTTGAGACCAGAGGATCTGGGTTTGCATCCAGCCTCAGCTACCTAGTGAGGCACTCTGAAACTTAGTGAGACCCTGTTTCAAAATAAAGAATAAAAATAGGGCTGGGGGTATGGCTTGGAGTTAGAATGCCCCTGAGTTCAATCCCCAGTACCACACACACACACACACACACACACACACACACACACACACACACACACAGAGACTGGGGGTGTAGCTCAGAGGTAGAATGCCCCTGAATTCAATGCCCAGTACAGAAGAAAAGGAGAAGAAGGAGGCGGAGGAGGCGCAAATGCCTGTAATCCCATACTTGGGAGGTGCAAATGCTAGATCATATGGTAACTCTACTTTCAATTATTTTTTTCAGACTCTCCTCTCTTTGCTGCTTTTAGTTGGCATGGTTTTGAATTCAACTAAGTGGACTGAATGTGTGCATTCCCCCAGAATGCCTAGCAAGGAGGAGAATATTCTCTCTGGTCAGATAGCCATGAGGAGAGCTCAGCGCACCTACCTCCTGAAATGCCCAGATATTTCGACCTCAACATAGGTCTAATTTCAGAACTGGACATTTCCAGCCTCCTAAGCTGTCCTATTCTCCTTCCCAACCCCCTCCTTTGACATTCAGCTATAGTTTCCATGACAACATCCAGGCACAACAAGTAGAAAAAAGGACAAAGCCCCCCCACCCCAAAGCCCCACAGGGGAGTGGGGGAGGAAGACCCCAGGGGCTCCTGCCTGCAGCCCCTCCTCCCCTTCCCTAGGGAGGCACATCTTTTGTACATTTGAAAGTGTGTCCTGTGATAGAGTCTTTGCAGAAAAAAACAAAGCATATTAGTCCTTGCATTGCAATATTTATTGAGTCATTCAACATATCAATAGAGTCCATTAAGTACCTACACTTTCCCAGAAACCCGGGTACAAAGCGGGAGAGAACAGGTGTCTCAGCCCCAGGCTTTAATATCTGAGATTTAGTGCATACGCCATGCTGTGCCGTGGCCATAGTGCCATGCACCTGTAATCCAGTACTTGGGAGGCTGAGATGGGAGGGTCATAGGTTCAAGGCCAGCCTCAGCAACTTAGTAAGACCTCAGCATTTGAGATGTGCATTCAGTCATTCAGCTAACTCTACTGAGGGCTCGCTGGGGTGAGGTGGCAAGCTGGGGGTGCCACCGTCAAACAAACCATCAAACACCCCAAGAGTTTTCATCCTAGTATCCTATAAATCCTGTTGGTGATGGAAAATAAATCAGGGAAGAAAGAGGGAGAGACTGGAGAGGCTATAGCTGGAGGTCTGGAGGGGTCTCACCTGGGGGTGGGGGGTGAGACCTGAGTGGGAGCAGGAGGGAACAGTCCTGGGGAGGCTGCTCAGGCTGTGGAACCAGCAAGAGCAAAAGTCCTTGGTGACAGGTTGCTGTGAACTCTGAAGGCAGCAGCCTGGCTGAGCCTGCAGGGGACGGAGGCCAGGTCCACAGAGGCCTTGTTACTCAGGAGCACACTCGGAGTGTTATTAATTAGCCACTGCAGGCATCAGCAGAGATAATGCGATGTGTAGGTATGAATTGCACACGTCCTGTGTTCTGCATTCTATATCTGCCATGAAAGGACCCACGGGTGGAAGCGTTCGCGTGGCTCAGAGGTCACTAGGAGGGACAGGGAGTCATCCCTCGGCATCCCCCCTCTCCGGGACCAAACCCTGAGGATGCTCGAGCCCCCTCTGGAAAAATGGTGCAAACTTTGCATATCATCTGTACAATTCTGTATAATTCAAATCATCTCTAGAGTATTTATAAAACCTAATGCAATGTAAATGCTATGTAAATAGCTGTTACATGTATTGTTGAGGAAATGACAAGGAAAAAAGTGGCCGTGTTTGGCAGATTTTAAATTTGTTTTTTATTCTTCGAAATACTAGGGTCGGAATGTGCATATAACCCAGCTATACCACTCCCCGGTATCTTTCCAAAAGAATTAAAGTCAGAATACTATAGTGATGCATGCTTATCTATGTTTATAGCAGCACAACTCACAATAGTCAAATTATGGAACCAACCTAGGTGTCTGTCAACAGATAAGTGGGTGAAGAAAATGTATATACACACAATGGTATTTTACTCAGCCATAAAGAAGAACAAAATTATGTCATTTGCAGGAAAATAGATGGAACTAGAGAATATTATGCTGAGTGTAATCAGTCAGGCTCAGTCAGAGGGCATATGTTTTCTCTCATATGTGGAAGTGAGGGAGAAACTAGGAAAGAAAAGGAATTTGAATATGGAGAGAGACCTGTAAGAGAGTGGAAGGGAATTTGGGGGTGTGAGGTGCAGAGTGGGAAAAGGAGGATTGAGGCAGGAAACAGATCACATAATGCTATGTCCAAGCCGGGAGGCTGAGACTGGAGGATCCGAGTTCACGGCCAGCCTCAGCTACCTAGTGAGGCACTCCGCAACTTAGTGAGACCCTGTTTCAAAATAAAGAATAAAAAATAGGGCCGGGGGTATAGCTTGAAGGTAGAATGCCCCTGAGTTCAATCTCCAGTACCGCAAAAAAAAAAAAAAAAAATAATAATAATAATAATAATAATGCTATGTCCATATATGAAGGTATCACTATTAATCTCACTAACATGTATGTGGAGGGAAGAGGAGGGAAGGAAACACACCAAGTACTCTGTGCACGTATGAAAGTATCACTTTGAATCTCATTATGATATATAATTACAATGCACAAATAAAAGGATAAAAATGAAAAAAAAAATTTTTACATATTTATTTTGGTACTGGGATTGAACACAGGGGAATTCTACCTCTGAGCTACACCCCCAGGCCAGCCCATATTATTTTTTATTTTGAAACATGGTCTTGATTAATTTACCTTGCAGTGGCCTCGAACCTATCTTGGCCTCAATACTGGGATTACAGGTCTGCGCTACCACACCCGGCTTTAATTAGTTTACTAATCAAGGATCCTCAAAGCCAAGTGTGGTGCACACCTGTGATCTCAATACTTGGGAGGTCAAGGAAAGAGGATCACAGGTTCAAGGACAGCCTCAGCAATTTAGCGAGATCCTGTTTCAAAATAAAATAAAAAATAAGGGTTGGGGATGCAGCTCGGAGGTAAAATGCCTCCAGGTTCAATTTCCAGTACCAAAAAAGAAAAAAGAATTTCAACATGGGAGGCATTTCCAGGTAGCCATTGAGTTAGAGCAGGGAGATTTTCAGGCTTCTTCACAAAATGTTGCTGTTAGTTGCAGAAAGAGGGAAGAATAAAGGAAGGGAGGAAGGAAAGAAGGGCAGGTGGGCTACATTCTCAATATGTGTCTGTGGGTACATTTATGAATACACACAGAGAAAGAAAGATTACAAAAAATACACACAGAGGAAGAAAGATTACTCTTACTGTGATATCTCATTTATTATACATACATTATATATCTCAGTCATTTTAATTATTCCCAAACATAACAGAATTTTGGAAATGGGTTTGTGGGGCCCCAATAAAGGCACTCGGTGCAGTAATTTTTAGTTACATTAGAAAATTAGAGACAAGACTTTTAAAGCCAGGAAAGTAGAGAGAAACTCATTTGCAACTGGATCCAGAGATATAATCTACAAAACAGGCAACTAGTGTTAAATCTGTTTATGCTTTGGGAATGAATGTCTCCGGAATACTGGCCACATTTTACTGTTTCCAAGAAAGCCATTCCCTTCCTGAGAGAGCAGGTAGTATAAAGAGAGCTTGGACTCCACTCTGGCATTTAGCTCATTAATCAGGGAAAATTCTGAGGCAGGTTGATTTATCTGGCTCTTGGGGCTGAATGTCGACATTCTTAGAGCCAAAGGTCCATGAAACTCCGGGAGAAACTTCTCTCCCACATCAGCCCTGCTTTCAGCTGAAGTCTGGCCCAGGTTCCTCCGTGGGCGGCCAGAGCCAGGGCCTGCTGCCGCTGAGGAAGTTTCTCCATGGTGGAGAGCCCACTAATGCTCCCTGTTTCTGAGCCCAGTAAAGACTGCATGTGAATGCTCTTTCTCTCTCCCCCCAACCTCCTTTGGACTGAACCGATTGGTATTCTACCTCTGAGCTACACCCCCAACCCTTTTTTCTTTTGAAATAGGGTCTCACTAAGTTGCTGAGGGCCTCACTATGTTGCTGAGGCTGGCCTGGAACCTGCAATCTTTATGCCTCAGCCTCCCAAGTACTGAGATTACAGGTGTGTGTAACCATGCCCTGCTGTAAATGTTCTCTTAACACTATGGAGAGGGAAGAGCTAAAGAATACAGCATGCAAGCACTCACACATGAAAGAAAAGATGGATATGAGCCTGGCCACACAGAAACAATGAGACACCATTTTATACCCATTAGAAAGACTATTGTAAAAATACTACTACTCTACTACTACTACTACTACTACTACCAATAATAATAATAATAATAATAATAATAATAATAATAATTAACGTTGGCAAGGATGTGAAGGAATTCGAACTTTTGGACACAGCTACTGGGAATGTAAAATAGTGTAGCCACTACAGGAAACAGTATGGAGCCTCCTCAGTATGGAGGCTCCCGAAAATTAAAAACAGAACTACCACATTCAGCAATCCTGCTGCTGGGTATACACCTCTAAAGAATTGAGAGCAGGGTCTCAAAACGGTATTTGTACCCCTGTGTTCATAGTAGAATTATTCACAATATCTAACAGATGGAAGTATCTCAAGTGCTCATCAACAGATGAATGAATAATTTAAAATGTAGTATATACATACAGTGGAATATCATTCAGCCTTGAAAAGGGAATTCTGGCATACACAACAATGTAGATGAACCTTGAGGACATTATGCTGAATGAAACATGACAAACACAAAAGGACAAATATTGTAGGATTCCACTTACAGGAAATCTCCCTGTAATTAAACTTACGGGAACAGAAAGTAGGACGTTAGGTGCTGGGAACTGGAGGAAGCAAGAAAATTATTTTTTAATGGGGACAGAGTTTTAGTTTTACAAGATGAAAGCACTCTAGAGATGGATGGGTGACGTGACGGTTGCACAACAATGTGAATGTATTTAATGCTCCTGAACTGTATACTTAAAAATAGTTAAGATGGTAAATTTTATGTTACATGCTGAAGGACTCAGGAACGTGCCAAATTGGCATATTGATCATTTCGAGCTGAAATCACCTGAGGTTCTGTGGCTCTGGGGCCCTGTGGCCTGACCGTGCTGACCCGCAGAGACCAGCTCTGCAGATTCCCCCAGGAGGGGTGTCCTTCACATACCACAGCTGGAAGAGACCTTGACCACCGGAGACTGGTAACTGGGGCTGCCATCGACCTGGTAAACATGCTTTGAAGTCACCCTTATCCTGCACGACCTCCTGCCCTCATTTATCTCTGAGTGACATCTGTGGAGTTTACAGCCGGGTCCAGACACTGTCTGCCTGTCCTTCCTTCATGGACAGACTCACCCTTCTTTGTCTAATAAGTATAAACACAGCATGCTTCAGACCCCACTCTCCTGTGGAGACACCCAGGGACACGTACAGATAATTAAACCTGCATGCTTTCCCCTATTAATCAGCTCTTGAAATAATGGGGTTTCTCGATCCAGCCAAAGAGCCCACCTGAAGACCAGAGGAAGGACAGAGAGGATCACTCCCTCTTCTACTGTGCATTTTTCCCACAATTTTTTTTTTTTTTTTTTTTTTTTTTTTTTTTTTTTTTTTTTTTTTTTTTTTTTTTTTTTTTGCGGTACTGGGGATTGAACTCAGTGGCGTTCTACCTCTGAGCTACATGCCCCCCCCAGCCCTATTTATTCCTTATTTTGAAACAGGGTCTCACTAAGTTGAGGAGGGCCTCACTAGGTAGCTGAAGCTGGCTGCGAACCTGGATCCTCAGGTCTCAGCCTCCCAAATGCTGGGATTACAAGCGTGCGCCACCATGCCCGGCACATTTTTACCACAATTTATTTTTGGCACTGAGGATTGAACTCAGAAGCATTCCACCTCTGAGCAACACCCCCAGTCCTATTTTATTTTGAAACAGGGTCTCACTAAGTTGCTGAAACTGGCCTGGACTGTGATCCTTCTGTCTCAGCCTCCCAAGTACTGGGATTACAGGCTTGTGCCACTCCACTTGGCAAAAAATAATTTTTTGAACACACACACACACACACACACACACGAAAGACACACACAAAAAAAGTACACCAGGTTAAACTCATTACCACATTCAATACTCAAAAGAACCTATATTACTAATATGTAAATCATACTTGAGGACAGTAAGAAAACTTAAACAGCAAAATAGGAAAAAAAGAAAGCAATACAAGCCAGGTGAGGTAGCACACACCTGTAATCCCAGTGCTTGGGAGGCTGAGACAGAAGGATCATAGGTTTGTAGCCAACCTCTACAGTTTAGTGAGGTCCTTGACAATTTAGTGAGATCCCACTTCAAAATAAAAAATATATAAAGATATCACTACCAATCTCACTAATGTACAAGGAGGAAGGGAGGGGAGGTAGGATTTGAAGGGAAATATACCAAGGTCTGTGCGCATGTATGTATCACTCTGACCCTCACAATGACGTATAATTGCAAAGCACCAATAAAAATGTATATAAAAAAGATAAATGAATAAAAAAATAAAAAGAGCTGGGGAATAGCTCAGAGGCAGAATGCTCCTGGGTCCAATCTTCCTACTCCCCTGCCCCACACATCCAAGTACAAAGTATTTGAAAGTGTCTTCAGAAAGCATAAAGTTCCAACATTGAAGCCACATGAATAGTCTCACTTCATTTGAGATCCAAACCAATGGATGTGAAAAACAAACACATTTCCTGCCCTATCAGATGGGCACAGGTGAACATGTTGGCAGCGAGGGCCGGGACGCAGGCTCCTTTGGTGGGCACGTGTGTGATCACCCTGTCTGCCCAGCATTTTGGAGGTGTGCATCAAAGTTTAAAATACCTCTGTCCTTTGACCTGGCAAATCCTTTGTCCTTTGACTGATGAGCAAATTGCCTGTGGAGTTGGCAGAAGCCCTCACAGCTGCCTCCTCCTCATCAGAGTGATGTTTATGAGGCACCTAGTTAAAATAAGGGATGTAAGCCAGGCGTGGTGGTGCACGCCTGTAATCTCAGTACTTGGGAGACTGAGACAGGAGAATTGCAGGTTCGAGGACAGCCTCAGCAAGTAGAGAGACTCTTGTCAACCTAGTGAGACCCTGTTTCAAAAAAAAAAAAGAGGGGAGGCTGGGGGTGTAGCTTGGAGGTAGAATGCCCCCTGGGTTCAATCCCCAAGACCACACACAAAAAAAGGAATGTAGTTAGTGGCTTGCAGTTAAAGGCAGAAAGCAGAAGCTGGGGATGCAGCTCAGTGGTAGGTCGTTTGCCTAGCCTTATCATGGGGTCCTTCCTCAGCACAAGAAGAAGAAGGAAAAGGAGGAGGAGAGGGGGGAGGAGGGCCAGGTGAGTGCAGGGCTCCCTAGAATCAAGGAGCACCACTTCTGAGTTTTGCTTTACAGGGGAGGAAAACTCCCCAGGACACAATGAAGGTTGGAGATCAGCTGCAGGCAAACATACTTTGTTCTTTCCACAAACTCCTGTTGGGTGGTTGAGTGTCTGGCATTTCCACACAGGAACCTCTGCAGTGCAGCCCCCATCCTTAGCAGGTCAGCTGCCAGTCTCAGGCAGAAGGCTAAATGGCCTTTGTCCGGCCAGCACCTGCCAGGTGAGAGGTCTGCAGGAGTCCCAGTCTGGAGCTTGGACAACAAAATTGAACAGGAGGGGTTCCAGCGTGTTCTTTCCTGCCATTAAGTTGCATCTCAGATATTTGCAGATTGCTTGCTTCCTTCTTTCCTTCCCTTCCTTCCTTCCTTCCTTCCTTCCTTCCTTCCTTCCTTCCTTCTTTCCTTCCTCTTTCCCTCCCTCCCTCCCTCCCTCCTTCCCTCCCTTCCTTCCATCCTTCCTTCCTTCTTTTTTTAGGTTGAACCCAGGAGTGTTCTACCTCTGAGCTACACTTCAGCCTTTTTCACTTTTTATTTTCAAACAGGTCTCACTAAGTTGCTGAGAGTCTTGTTAAATTGCTGAGGCTGGCCTCAAGTTGTGCTCCTCCTGTCTCAGCCTCTCAAATAGTGGGATTACAGGAGTGCACCACCAAGCACAGCATGCAGGATGTCTTAAACTGGCTGTAACCTGAGTTCCAAGGTACTCAGCACCAAGAATAGAGGGGTATGATAGAAATGCCAGCCAGATGTGGTGGTACACACCTATGATTCCAGCACTTAGAAGGCTGAGGCAAGAGGATTATAGGTTCGAGGCCAGCCTCAGCAGATTAGTGAGAACTTCAGGAACCTAGCAAGACCCTGTTTCAAAATAAAAAATAAAATAGGACTGGGGGTATAGTTTGGAGGTAGAATGCCCCTGGATTCAATACCCAGTACCACAGTAAATAAATAAATAAGTATATAAATAAAATGAAAAGGGCTAGAGTTGTAGTTTGGAAGTAGAATACCTTTGGGTTCAACCTCCAGTGTGAAGAAGAAAAGGAAAAGAATGAGGAGAAGGAGAAGAAGAAGAAGAAGAAGAAGAAGAAGAAGAGGAGGAGGAGGAGGAGGAGGAGGAGGAGGAGGAGGAGGAGGAAATGCGTTCAAATAACCCTGATTTAGTTATTGCATATTGTATCCGTGTATAAAATTATCACACTGTACCCTATAACTCTGTACAATGAAAAAAGTCAAATAAAGTAATTTTATTTTAAAAATTGGCTGTAGTCTGTTAAATACTCTCCGTCATCTGCAAGCATCACCCACTTTGCTAAATCATTTATTTGTTCATCATTAGCTGTTGACTATACCCCAACAGTAAGGGCAGGCCCTCTTCTCATCTATGTGGGTATTGCCGTGGTTTCCAGTTAGGAAGAATTTTGCTACCCAAGAAAGCAAAAGGGGAAGGAAATACACCAAGTGCTGTGTGCATGGATGCTGGTATCACTTTGAATCTCACTATGATGTAAAATTACATTTCACCAAGTATAAAAAAAAAAAAGAAAGTATTTGGAAATATGTTGTGTTATCACAGCCTGGGGGGGTGCTATTAACATTGAGAGGTTAGATACCAAAAATGCTGTTGAATATCCCACAAGGCACAGGACAGATTCCCCCCACCCCATAACAGGATTTTCTGACCCCAAATGTCAGTGGTATAAAGCAGAGGATCTCTGGAGACAGCCTCTTCTGAAGATCCTCACGGCACAAATATCCCAAGGCAGGAAACAGAATATAATTTGGGTGCTATCATAAAGAATGAAGGGGTAATGGCAGAGAAAAGAACTGAGGTGAATGTGATGGAGTCAAGTCTTCCCTCCAGTTGTGATAGCTGAGGAGAGAGATGAACTCATGGGAAGAGAATATTCAGGAGAGAAGGCAGACCACGTGCAAAGGCCCTGGGTAGAAACACATGCAGTGCACTGGAGAAAGGAGGAGAAAACCAGAGTGGCTGAAGAGCTGTTAGGAGGAGTTGGAAAGAGAATAGGGGTGGGGGAGGTGTGGATCAGCAAGGTCTCATAGCTGGGCATGGTGGCACATGCCCGTAATCTTAGTACTTGGGAGACCAAGATGAGAGGATTGCAAGTTTGAGGCCAGCCTCAGCAACTTAGTGAGACCAACAGCAACTTAGAAAGATCCCCTTTCAAAATAAAAAGGGCAGGTTGGGGGTATAACTCAGAGGTAGAATGCCCCTGGGTTCAATTCACAGTGGAAGAGGAGGAGGAGCAGGAGAAGGAGGAGGAGGAGGCAGCCTCATAGCTGGTAAATACTTTGGGATTATAATTTAGTTATTGAAATTGTGAATGTTGCTCATAGCATCCATACTAGTTGAACACTTACTCTATACCAGGCTTCCTGTAAGATCTTGGAGACATCCTACCAGGGCATGGACATGGGTTTATTCCAGCTCAGAGGCCACTGAAGAGAGAAAAAGATCAGCTAGATAGTCACAAAAAAGCAAACTTGCAAAGAGACAAATATTTACTCAGGGGCTTCTTTGGATTATGTGGTCACCAGGTCAGGGGGTGCATGCACCTTGGACACACCAGGAGGCCTCAATTAGGGTAACAGTCAAGGAGAGAGCAGGAAAGGACATATTTACTGAAAAAGAATACTGTTAGGTTTTTTTTTTTCTTTTTTATGGTACTGAGGATTCACTAACTTGCTGAGACTGACCTCAAACCTGTTATCCTACAGTCTCTGTTATCCCACGTACTGGGATTGCAGGAGTTCACCACCACACCCAGCTGAATCTTTGTATTTTAGAATCAGCAGTTTTAAATTTGGTTTGGTGCCACTAGTTGCTAATCTCCTTAATTACTATATTATGAAAAAATAATTAACATTAATTTTGCACATTAAGGCTGTGCTAAGTACTTTCTGTTGAATATCCCTCAGGTGGACCACCTGTCCAGATGACCAATGGGGTCTCTGAGATTGGGGAAGGAGGGGTGGCCACAGCCTTAATTTCTGTCTAACCACAAGTCAGAACCCTGGATGGAGCTGGGTATGGTGGTCCATGCCTGTAATCCCAGTACTTGGGAGGCTTGCAGGAGGATTGTATGTTCAAGACCAGCTTCAATTATTTAGTGAGACCCTCAGCAACGTATTGAGACCCTGTTTCAAAATAAAAGATAAGAAGGGCTAAAGCTGGGCATGATGATGGCTATCTGTAATCTTAGTACTTGGGAGGCTGAGACAGGAGGATCACAGGTTTGAGGACAACTTCAGCAATGTAACAAGACTCTCAACAACCTAGCAAGTCCCTGCTTCAAAATAAAAAATAAAATAGGGCTGGGGGCGTAGTTGGAGGTAGAGTGTTTCTGGGTTCAATCCCCAGTACCACAAAATAACAACAAAAATCTCAGACATCAAGTAATATTTTAATGCAATACTTTAAAAAAATATTAATGCAAACAAAAACCATGATGAACAAAATATTAACATTTTAAATAAAGACAACATATGACACATTCTGCTGAGCAATGTCAGAATCTGAGGCAAAAGGGAAAAAAATGCATTTATCTCTATCTATGTAGCATGTATTTTTTAAAGTTTAACTTTCCCCCAGAAATAGATTTTGAAAATATTGTTATGAACTTGCTTTCATTAAAATAAAATTATAATAAATTCTAGGTTTTAAAATTTGTTTATTTCCTCTCCTTCTCCCCCTCCCCTCCTCTCCTCTCCTCTCCCCTCCTCTTCCTCCTCTCACTCCTCCTCCTCCTCCTCCTCTTCCTTTTCTTCAGGATGGAACCCAGGGGTGTTCTATTTCCAAGCTGTACTCCCAACCCCTCTTATTTTTTATTTTGAAACAGGGTCTTGATAAATTCCTGAGAGCCTCACCAAGTTCCTGAGGCTGGCCTTGAACCTCTTGTCCTCCTATCTCAGCCTCCCAAATACTGGAATTACAGGTGTGTGCCACCACACTCAGACATGTATTTTTTTATTGTAATAATTCGTGCTTTGTATGTATACATCTTTGTTAAGTACAAATTGATAAAGACAAATGTGCACACATTTCTCATCTGACCCTATCCCCAATTCCCACCCCACTCCCTCGCCCTCCCTCCCTCTCAAGTTCAGTTCAGTGAGTGACCTTGTTATAATTGTGTAAGTACATCATGTGCCTTAGGATGCCCTCCCCCACCCAGACATGTATTTTTTAATGTTTAATTTCCCCCCAGAAATAGATTTTGAAAATACTGTTGATGAACTTGTGTCCATTAAGGCCAGGAAAATAAAACTATAATAAATAATAAATTCTGGGGAGTTTTTTAATAAAAAATATTTAAGCATGAGAAAATGTTGTGCTAATATACCTATTTTTTTATTTTTCAATATATTTTTCAAGTACTCTACTGTTACAGGAAAAAAAAACTAGCAATTAAAGTATTAGAAAAAAATGTATCTATAGGAGCTCATACTTTTCCTTTGCCCTAGGGTTCAATATGGCTCAAAACATACTAGAACTAAAAAAAAAAAAAAAAACAAAAACAAAAACAAAAACAAAAAAAAAACATACTAGAACTTTATTTAAATTTTTTATTCTTTGTCCATTTGTTATGGGGTTTTGTTTTGTTTTGTTTTTATGGTACTGAGGATTCAACCCAGGGGCATTCTACCTCTGAGCTACACCCCCAGCCCTTTTTTATTTTTTATTTTGAAACAGGGTCTTGCTAAGTTGCTGAGGCTGGTCTCGAACTTGCAACTCTACTGTCTCAGTTTCCCAAATACTGGGATTACAGGAGTGAGCCATTGCACCTGGCTGGTTGTTTTTCGTTTGTTCATTTGCATTCATTTTGATTTTTAATATATAGTGCACTGATACTAATTATCTTTAAAAATTAACTGTGGTCACCATGTTGTGTAACAGGTCTCCTGAACTTTCCTCCTCTGGTCTTAACTGAAGAATTGTATACTTTGACCAACATCTCCCAGCCTCTACCCCTCCCTGGTATATCTTGATGGATGAGGGTTTTAGCATCTCCTTAAACTTGCCCCAGCTCTGTCTTTGAGAATTCGACCTTTGAGCTGAGATGTGGAGACCTAGAAACTAGCAACCTTCGGAACTAAGAAAGAAAATTCCAGTTAAAGGAGAAGAAAAGTGTCAAAGCCTCGAGGCAGGAAAAGCTTTATTTATTTACTTATTTATTTTTGGTACTGGGAATTGAACCCAGGGGCATTCTACTACTAATCTATAGCCCCAGATCTTTTTCTTTTTTTTATTTAGAAACAAGCTCTTGCTAAGTTGCTGAGGGTCTCTAAGTTGCTGAGGCTGGTCTCAAACCTATGATCGAGGCTGGTCTCAAACCTATGATCGAGACCACAGCCTGTGTCAGCCTTCCAAGTGGTGCAATTACAGGCGTGTATCACAGCACTCAGCAGATTCTTCTTTTTACGTTTTCTCCTTCAAGGTACAGGGATTGGCAATGGTGTCCTTTCATGCTCTAAAACTCTAATGTATCAACAGACTTGGTGTCTGAGACACCCACCTAAGAGAAAGCCAGCTCTTCATTACCAAAAATACTTTATGTCCTGTATTCCAAAAAAAAAAGAGGGAGAGAGAGATTCTCAATGAACAAACACACCCTTTATATCTCACTCCCTGGAACCAACTTCAATGCTCCTTTTTAGATCTTTCCTGACACTCTCACGTTGGGTCTCACGAAAAAATAAAAATAAAAATACTGTGACTTCCCCTGTTTCCAAATGTATAGCTGGCCTCTTTCCAAGGCTGCATTTCAGTTGACACTCAAAGTCTGTTGATCTGGGGGGGTTCAAGGACCTCTCTGCCCAGGGAGAGCACAGTGGTTCCTGTAACTGGGCACGCGTGTGTGAAGGGGGGACCTGTAGACCCTAAGACAGAGAAGAAAGCCCCTCATTCTGATGTGTTAAGGGCAGCAGGGTGGGGTTTCCAGCCTTTGGCTTTAGCCCCGTCCCTCCTCTCTGCACCATGGCTTCTTTCCTATAAACAGCCAAGGCTTGTATTTAACACTCGAATCTGTGGCCTCCTCCGCAACACTCTCATAGAGCAACAACTGTGTGTTAAACAGAATTCCCCACATATGTCCCATATGGAACTGCAAATTTAGAATTCAAATTTTTGTACTCCATAAACAAATGCTATGTGTGTGTATAACATGGGTTTGTGTTTACTTTTTCATTTTGTCGATGTATTTATTTTTGTGGTGCTAGAGATTGAACTCGGGGGCGTTCTACCTCTGAGCTACATCCCCGGCCTTTTTATTTTTTATTTTGAAACAGGATCTTGCTAAGTTACTGAGGATCTTGCTAAATTGCTGAGGCTGGCCTTGAACCTGCAATCTCCCTGTCTCAGACTTCCAAGTACAAAGTACAGGGATTATAGGTATGTGCCACCACACCTGGTTCATAGGTTGTTATTTTTGTTGTTGTTGTTTTGTTTTAGAACTGGGATTGAATCCAGGAACATTCTACCTCCAGTGTATACCTCCAGCCCTCTTTATTTTGAAGCAGGGTCTTACTGAATTGCTGAGGCTGTCCTCGAACCTGCAATCCTCCTATCTTGATCTCCCAAGTACTGAGATTACAGGTGTGTGCCACCATGCCTGACTGTATGTTTACAATACATGAACAGAGTCATGGTCTGATAAACTGTGTAAATCAAAATTATCTTAAGTAGAAAATTCATTTAATTCATCTAAACTATTGAATACCCAAGCTTAGCAGCACAGAACATCTGGCTGGGTACTGTGGTTCCTGCCACCAGCTAGCATTCAAAAGAGTGTGAGACAAAGTATGGCTGGCTCAGGAAAAGAACAAAGTTTAAAATTCAAAGAACAGTTCCTACTGAATATATATAATTTCTGCACCACAATAAAGCTGAAAAATCTAAGGCAAACCAGGGTTAATCAAGGACCACTGTCTGTACACAAACTGATGGCTATTATGATCATTTGCAATAGGCAACATTACACAAGAGTTAAGACTGAAGCCCCAACACGAATCACCAGGCCCCGCCCGTTACAAACTTGCCTCCACAGGGAGAAAAATGTCTTTTCCTCACCCATCTCTGGGTTCACACATGAGGCCCCTATAACCAAAGACAGACTAAAAGGAGGAAAGCAAAGCACACACGCTTATTTAATGTAAGTTTTATATGTCATAGGAGCTTTCAAAGGAAAATGAAGACTCAAAGAAATGGGAACCTACACACACACACACACACACACACACACACACACACACACACATACACACACACACATGGGATTGAATCCAGGGGCATTTTACCTTAGAGCTATACCCCAACTCCTTTTGCTATTTATTTCGTATTGGGAATTGAATCCAGGGTTGTTCTACCTCAGTCACACTCCAGCCCTATTTTCTTTTTCTTTTTTGTTCTTTCTTTCTCTTTTTTTTTTTTGTGTGTGTAGTACTAGGGATGGAACCCAGGGGCCTTCTACCTCCGGGCTACCCACTCCCCCCTATCTATTTTATTTCTTATTTGCAAACAGGGAACAGAGTCTCACTAAGTTTCTGAGAGCCTCATTAAGTTGCTGAGGCTGGCTTAGAACCTGGGATCCTCCTGTTTTAGCCTCCCAAGTACTGGGATTACAATCATGCGCCACCACACCTGGCTTATTTTTCATTTTGAAATGAGGTCTTGCTAAATTGCTGAGAATCTTGCTAAGTTGCAGAGGCTGGCCTCAAACTTGTGACCTTCCTAGTTTATCCTCCCAAGTGCTGGTATTACAGGTGTGCACCACCACGCCTGGATAAGACTTTTTTTTTTTTTTTTTTTTTTTTTTTGGTACTGGGGCTACACCCCAGCCCTGCAATCTTTCTGTTTCAGCTTTCCAAGGATTATAGGCATGCACCACAGAGCCCAACTCAACCAGCATGTATTTTTTGCTAGGTTTGATGAAGAAGTAGTCATGGAGAAGTGTAATTGGATGAAAAACATGATGGAATGGTCATCAACTGGGACTTTCGTGAGCCTGTGTGCCCAGAGACTTCTCTGTGTCCCTGTGTCTTCGAGGACAAGGAGCCCCTGTCCTTGGATGCAGTGGGCACCTTTGGCATGAGAGAATCTGCTTCCGGGAAGAGCAGGTCAGGGTGAGAGTGGCCTCCCTACATCACATCTGCCAGTTTCTCAACCGCCACGACCTCCCACAGAAACTAAGAGTGGGGAGTGTTGAAGCATAACTTTATCTTAAACAGTACTCACTATTTAGCCTGGATCCTTTTTTTTTACATTTTAAAATACTTTCATAAGCCTGGTGTGGTGATGCATGCCTGTCATTCCAGTATTCCAGAGGCTGAGCCAGAAGTATCACAGGTTTGGGACCAGTCTTAGCAGCTTATTGAGACCTTCAACAACTTAGTAAGATTCTGTTTCAAAATACA